>JAHPZR010054217.1:27500-77500 GCA_019787425.1 Platygyra sinensis | reverse complement strand
TAGTAGTAGGAGCACCAGCAGGGATGAAAGCTTTCCTGATGGCGTAGATGAGAGAATGGTCACTTATGCCAATATGGGAGACTCCATGATGCGAAAATTTACAGGGATTATTAGTTAAGAATAAATCGATTAATGTACTGGAGGAGGCAGTTATACGTGTTGGGGCTTGAATTAACTGTGAATATTGATATAAATTGCATAATTCAAGAAAATTTCTTGTTTGATAATTTTGTGGATTTGCTGAGATATCATAATTAAAATCACCTATAATATTGGTTTCCAAATCGTGGATTTCCAGGTGTTGCAAAAGAGTGTCAAAAGCGTTAAAGATTTCAATGCCACTCCCGGGAGGTCGATACCATGTCCCAACAATGAAGGGTTTAGCATTTGGTTTTATCACTTTTACAGCAATCCATTCGAGATTTACTTGACTGTCATGATTTAGCAGACATTCATAATTTATAGTATCTCTAATATAGAGCGCAACCCCACCACCATGCCTATTACGATCGTTTCTCTCAAGATAGTACCCAGGTATACTCATTTCACTGCTTGACACCGAATCATCAAGACGTGTTTCATTTACTGCTAGAACATCGACGGATTTAACAGCCATATACGTTCTTAATTCCTCAATATGCCCAGGGAGGCTGGCAATATTTAGAGCAGCTATCTTAAAACCCCTAACATTAGGGAGGCCAAGAGTGGGAGAATCAAAAGTTTGATTTTCCTCCACTTGCCGTAGCGGGACGTTCATGGCATGATCGCGCGTAATAGGTAGAGAAGCAACCGAGTGATCCTGGCTGGGTAAAACAAGTCCGTTTGAATGGCTGATACAAGAATTACGTAATAATCATGCAGACCGATTATCTAGGCAATTTACAAAATTATTGAATAAAATATTGTTACCTCTGTTATTTAAGTGAAGTCCACTCTGATTTAAGTCATTTATCGTGATATTTTGGTGCTGGACGAGTTTCCAGTTGTTTTGATTACAGAATTTCTTCAGCTTCTTGTTTACATTTTTCACTGACTCACTGGAGACGTTATCAGATCTTGTCACCAGTTCCGATAATATAATCCGGGCACTTGTTTCACTTTCAATTTTCCTTGCAAGTTCCACAACATTGTCAACGACCACATTCGGATTCTGGTCACGGAGATCGTTTGTTCCTACATGGAGAAGGATCTGCTGAGGATTTTTCTCCAGGGTTGGCTTTAAATAGTGTTTCATGTCGCTAGTAGTGGCACCAGAAAAAGATTTCACAACTACGCGGTGAGCCACTTTCTTGCCCAACTTCCAGCCCTGTATTTGCTTGATTATTGAATCGCCAACGAGCACAGTTGTGAAGTTGTTTGTTGAGTTATCAGAGGAACTAGCATTTTGATTGGAATCCTTATCCTCGTGACCAAGAGGAGCGAAACAAATTCAAAGTCCTTAGAAGTTGACAAGGTAAAATTATCTTCTTATACTGGTGTTAAGTCGTTTTCCGTGGTTACTACAGGCATAAAGATCCATTTCGAGTCCATAAGCCATAAGCATGGTCTCTTTGTTATGTTCCTTATTTTAAATATTTATTACTCAATCGGGCAGGCTGAATGAAATTTATTTTGTACATTTTGAACATTTCTCAGCCCGAGGTAGGTTCAGCTAAGGAGTTCTTGACGGAGAACGGTTTTTGGGAACTCATCCCAGTCTTGGTGGACAAGAACAAGGTATACCCCATGTAAGCTTTTAGCAAAGATATTTGTTTACAAACATTGGCTTTGTTATTTAAATGTTCAAAACGTTAAACAAAAGATTTCTTTGTTTCACCAACCAATAGTTCTCTGCTTGGCATATTCATCACAATAAATGACATCACTGATATCCTTGCTATACCAAATATCAGTAAAGGATTTTAGTTTGTTCGTTTTCATGATCACTGTAAAACTCTCAGCTGAGTGAATCTTGCTTTCAGTTTCAGGATATTGACGATCTTAGACTTCTCGGAAGCAACACAGAGCTAATAATCTAGAAATTCCTCTTTGTACCATTCTCCGCCTTAAAGACAAGTTAAACAATTTGAAGGTAATATACCCTTTCCAGTTGTTCATACATGTGCATTTACTAAAATAGGTTATCCAAGCTATAAATTATTAACCTAGACTTTTTGTCTCAATCTTGGGATTGTCTGTACACTGTGATTAACTTACAGCTGTATATTAGCTGTTAGTATATACCACACAAGTGAATAGTACTTTTCGCGTGCGCTGATTGGCTAGCTCGGAGATGATTAGGCAAGTACTATTCACCTCTGAGCAGCTGAAGAAAAACAAAATGGCTTTTGTCGGCACGTTATCACAAATAAAGTTACTCGTTTGGCTGCTAGTTATTCAGCTTGGGTGGTGTATACTAAAACAATTATTATTCACCTCAGTGTCGGTGAAAGTGGTGGATATTTACCGACCACTTCGGTGAATAATTGTTAAATATTATAAAATGTATAATTATGTTGTAGGTCAAAATGAAATTCCTCTGTCTCCCAACCCTTATTGTTCATGAATCACGAATAATTAGGATTAGAAGGCAAAGGAAATTGAGAGGCAAACTAGGTTAGAATCATCTTAACCTGAATTTGAATTTGACCTACAACATACATGTATAAGGCTATTATTTAATAATCATATAGTTTTCCCAAAAATCATTTGGTCTTGTTTGTTTGCTGACTGATCAATTTCAATTACCTGCATGTAGTAAAACACATCAAACCACCCATTAAGGAAGGTCAACAAGAATGGTCTAAGGAGCAACTGGTAAAGTGGGCAAGTAGCTAATCATGCATGGAATAGATTCAACACCATAATTAGCCATAAAGTGAAAGAGCTACATTTTGTATCTACTCAAAACAAGGTGCATGTATTTAAATTACAGAGTACATTATTTAACTGATAGGGTTTTAGCCAAAATTGACTTGCCATGTTTCCTTACCTAATGCAATTTGACCACTTGTCAAATGCAGCATTTAAAAGACCAGTAGGATGAAAGTACTACATCTACTGTATTACAAGGACAATTATTCATTCAAACTATTTCTCAGGTTTGGACTGACTTAGAGCCTCTGCATAATTCTAGCTATCCTGTTAGCACAATGTCAGTTGTCCAGTTTAATTTTTATTCTATCATCACATAACATATTGTCATGCCACAATGACTTCAGAGGGTGCCAAAATGGCTGCTCATGAGTGAATTAAATTTTAAACCTAAGGACAATCTTGACAAATCATCGGCATAAAAATGTCATTTTTAAAACACCAGAAAGGCAACAAAGAGACAGTTTCTTTTTGAGATGATATCTTCAAGGGGAAAACATGTGAAACAACCAAAAAACTGAAGGGGAATTGGCCAAAGCTTTACAGTAAATTTGAACCCACAAGTTTGAAAGGAAGATTGTGTGCTGAAATTTGGTTGGAATGGATACCTAAAAGAAGTGCTGAGCTTTGACTTTGTGAAGGACAAGGAACTTTGTGAACCCAACCATGTTTTGCACCATAATGCATAAGAACTGAAGCTTACATGAACAATGTAATTAATTAATTAATTAATTAATTAATTAAGGAGTGAAGAAGAAGTAAGTTTCTCATTTTCACTCGGAAAATATTTGGAATGAATAATAAAACAACATATTATTGAATTAGGCTTTCATACGATAGACAATGTGTTATACACATTGACCAATAACTTCCTCCTTGATATGCATAGTTCATCAGACATGTATCATACTCAGCCTAATCCAATAAAAGATAAAAGTTAATTTTCTAGGTCCCGAAGCCCTACATGTATTCCTTTAGATGCTAAAACTTGGGAGTTAATCTGGTTTATGTAAAAAAAAGGTGTTAACTTCATGTAGCTGGAAAATGAAGCAAGCCTGTTTCTCCCACAGTTCATTATATTTTTTAATTTGGCATTAATTCGGCAAAAAGCACGTTTGCTAATCACTGGTACATGATCAGTTATTGTACAAAATGTATGTACAAAGTCTGACAAGGGATGTCCAGTCTAGTGCATGTCACGTTTAGCAATCCTTGTTGGGGCAAAGGAAGATCTTTGTTCTGTTTTGGTTTGAATGTTTTTCCTCTTTATTAATTTGAGTTCATCGTCACTTAATAACTTATTTGTTTAAGTGGGAAGGATCAGGTGCGCTTAAAATTTGCCAAGGAACAACACAATGAGAGCAAGACAAATGTAGCACTGTGCCAGCAAATTCTCAACAATAAGGATGTAAAGAGAATTAACATTTTGATAATCAAAGTTAACAAGTTATAACTGCGGACAAACGTTCTCAACTCGACGGATGCATTTACATTGATGTACACTTTAATCCGTAGGTTGAGACTAAAAGGTAAACGAACTAAAAGTTACAACATGAATAAAAAACAGAATTGTAACAACTGCCAACGAAATACAGCTAATAAGAAACGACGGTAAAGATATACTTACATTGTAACGGCCACAAAAAGAAAACTACATTAAACAACATTCAACTGCATTCGGCGACAACTCAATTCAACTGGGAGGGAAAAAACTATATTAAACTGCGCGCAGCGCGACTGCAAAGAAAAACTGCTCCAAGCCAAACCCAAATAACAAGAAAACTAAGCCTTATATATACAAAACATAGTAATTACATGCGCAACACGACGAGACTTAACTAAAGGTGCAAATTGTGATGAACGGTACAAGACTAGGAGCGAAAGTGTGAAAACCAACAAAAAAACAATAAAATACTAATGAACAGGCTACAAGAAATACTAAACAATTTGAAGCGAAACACTACCTACGCACTAATCAACACCAACTAAACACAAATCAACGCCCTGGGATCTTACACAAGTTGTTGTTTTTTTTTCCGTCGCGGTGTTTTCTAAAAGAAACAGAAAACATGTACTCTGTGTTTCTACCGAGTTATAGAAACACTCATGAAAGTTTGCATTGGGAGAACTCAAAAAAGCTATGGAAACACTCGTCTGCAGATCGTGTTCCCACAGCGTTTCTTGTTCTCCCAAACTTCCACTCGTGTTTCTATAACTAGATAGAAACAAGGTACATGCTTTCTATTTTTTAAATATCAAAGTTTGCAAGTTAGTCAAGTCAATATCATTAAAATATTTCATAAGTTATCACTCAAACTCAATATTTTGGGTTTGTAGCTGTTACAGTTAGAAATGAAATTCAGGTTGAAATGCTGTCAACCTAGTTTGACTCTTGTAATTTTCCTGGATTGAATTATTGCTCTTGGATTCCTGCTTGTGAATTAATTAAATTAATAGTTGTATAGAATAAGAAATTAACTGTTGTGTGCTTCTGTTGTTGTCAAAACCTTAAATCTTGTCATTTCATGTTGTTGTTATGTAGAATAACTTATGGGAAGAAGTATACTCAAATACATGGCTCCATGCAGCTTGATTACATGTAACTGTTCTTATTGTTGCACATCAGTGGCTGAAAAATACATGTCCTGCTTTTTACTATGTAACCGCTTTTATATATGACAGCCTTTATTCAGTGGGTGTTCATTTTATCACTATTATTGTTCTATAATAATTATCAGCATGGCATGCTAACAAGTGCTCCCTGTTTACATCTAGGAATCAAATCTGAGTTCCAATATTTACAAGTTAATTACAGGTTAGAGGTAAATTTTTACAACCTTTTTACATGATCTTGGTTGTAGTCTCTTAAAAATTTACAGGATGTTTCTTACTTTTTACATCCTCTATTCGTAATATTTACAGTTTCTTTACAGTATCTTCTGGGATCCTGTAAAAAGGCATTTTAGCTGTAAAATGATGATTACAGAATTTTCCAGCTGATTTACATGTTATTTACATATAAAAACTAAAATTTACAGTGCATGTAAATTTATCGTTTTTTCCAGTGTTATCAGCTTAGCTTAGTTTGTCATCGATTGTAAAGCCACACGTATGTTGTGACTGATTTCTTAATTAAGACTTCTACGACTACATAATTTCAAGAAATCGTCACTTTAATCTGAAATACAGATAATGTTTTGTGCTGGCAGTGCTGCGTATAATTTAAGGGGAGATCATCGCGCGAACAGTAAAAAAAAAATGGCGGCTTTTCCTTAACGGCTGGACCTCGCCATAGAGGTAAATCGTCATTTTCTCGAAAACGAGTACAGTGACCTATCAATTTTCTTCTTTTGTTTTGAATAGAGTAATAAATTTCTCTATTTAAAAATAAATATGGACCAATTCTCAGTGCAGAAAAAGAAACAATCGTCGGAAACGTGAATTTAGTAAGCAATCGTAACTATAATCATGACAGGGTTCATATGGCAGGGTTCGTACCCTTTTGAGCTCTTCAAATTCTATGACTTCCCATGACTTTTTCCATGACCTTTTCAAGTTTTCCAAGACCTTAGGATTAGCTGTCAGTTTCAAAAATTCAAACCCTAAACATGTTTTAGAGCGTTTTTTGCTCATGGATGACTAACATCCATGAGCGTAGTGGGCATTTCAATGGCGATCACTCACTCACTCGATTCTGATTAATTTATTCATTAAAGTTGAATTAAACACTTTTTCACCTACCTCCCCCGCTAAGTATTGTTTTTGTGCCAAACACTTCTTAGCGTATGTTCGGCTTGTTTATCAGGGTACTAGAGACGGGTATATTTTTGTGCAACAAAATGGCGGAACTCGTCACGGAGGTCGAAGAGTCGGTCAAGATGGTTTTTCGTTCGATCTGTATACAGGAAGTCCTTCGTGTGTTGAAAATCGCGAAGTTGTTACGCTAACTAAGGAGCACTAGCTGCTACAAATCGACGTCGCAATCCTAAATGGAAATCTTAAAGGCTACGATAGCTATCGACAGCGAAGAAGGGATGAAACGCGGAATGCCGTGTCATCTGGAAGCTAAGGTATGGTTGTTTATTTCTTTAAAAATATGCTATAAGAGCACCTTTGAGTATTAGTAATATAAATTCTTTCGCTCGGAAACTTGCCGATTCCGAAAATAGTCGCATGACAAAGCACATGTTTTTCTAATCGTTCGCCATTTCGTGTCATTAATTGTTGGTTGTTGTTTTTGCAGAGTTGACTTCTTTCTGTTCAGTTGGCAATTTATATTATCGGTGTTATGGATGTCGTTTGGTCTGAAAAAGCTGATAAGAAGTCTTTCGTATAGTTGGGAACAAAAGCATTATGGCAACCCTTGACTGGCCGGGGTAATTCTAATGTGAAGCAAATGAATGTGCAAACTGAATAGTTAGTTTTAACTCAGCCAATTCTAAATATGTCATTGGTATCTATCGCTCAAAATCTAAAGTTGCAATATGAAAGTTAACTGATGCTCTAACTCATCTGAAGTCACAACTTGGTATTTACAGAACTTACAATTCTAACTCTACTGCTTGGGAATCTCAAATATATTGATCTAACGCAAAAAAATACAGAACAAAAGGCTCTAACAAAATATGTTATAACAGAGTTGATTTACCAGTATACTACTGACTACACAGATAGATCATGTTTATACCAATGTCGAACATTGCATACAATCAGCAAGTACCCTGGAGTCTTACTAATAGTGATCATAAGTCTATTTATATTTCCATGAAAGCTGTTTGAATATTTGTGTACAATTTTCGCTGTGTATCACATGAAATCATTTCATATTTAATTTAGCTGAAAATGAAACTTCCATGCCAAATAAACATCTAAATGTATCAAACAGCTATTTGAATCACATAGAGAAAGCAGTCAACATTTATTTGTAGAAACAAAGAATGCTTTGAATTCCCTGTGTTTTAATGTTCCTGAATTCGAATTCCTAGTCCTCATAAAGATTCAAAATTATATGTTACTCTACCAAAATTTCCAGATGCATGACATAAGAATAATTGTTTCAGGTTAAACTAGGAGCTATTTTAAGTCCTGACTATTTCTTGAGGAAGCATGCCATTTACAACTGTGATTTTCTTTCATAAACCCTTTCCTGTGTTGAACTGAATATCAAGCAATAAATATCACGAAATAAAAAGCAATAAATATCACTTCAATGTAGTACACCACAATTAGGTAAGTAGCTTATTTTGTTTTAGCGTTGAGGAACGGGGAGAGGAAAGGGCAGCAAATTAAAGATATAAGTTGTATTATTTTTCTGCATTCATTTTTATACCCTATACCTTAAAATTTGTGACTATTATCTTTACTGTGTATTGCAGGTAAAGCAAGTTGTACTATTGTAATGTACATATGCCAAGAGATGAATACTGCAGTAACAACTATTATTAGTATAATATGAAAGTGACAGTGAGCAGCACCATAACTGATACTATATGTTTATATCAGCTGCCAGAAATAATGTCACAATACTTGAACGAACTGGCTTAAACACAAGTCTTAAGACTTCATGGAAGTAATCTGAGAATTATAGATAGATGTGGAATACTCCTGCTTACAAAGAGAATAAGATGCTTGCAACCCTTGTGTGCACTTGAGCTGTTGAAACAGATTCTTTGCAAAAATCATTGGTTACAAGCATATAAAATGTCTCTCGAAACTGCACATATCATTTATTACATAATTTGAAACACTTTGGAACTTCATCGCCGTAGGTTGCTTAAAGTCAGGAATGTCAACAAGTGAAATCCACCTGAACTCACTATATTGCATCAAAACTTAGATCGGAAATGAACGTACATGTATAGCTTTACCGTGGAATAAAAAAATACAACTTAACTTAAAATTAGCAGTTCCATATAATGTTCATATACATGTAAAGTTATACCCGTCCTTTATATTAAGACTATAATCTAATAAAACAACTGAACCTCATCATAAGGAAAACAAAAATAGGATTTTGTTAATCTGTTTCTATTAATTAAATACAAATCTTGCAATATTTATTTCAAGTATAAGTTATCCTAACTGTTCCAGCTTATACCTGTTAAATTTTCATTCAACTCTTAAAATGGTTCTAATATCTTGCTGTACTTCTACTACAGTTGTGTCGTGCTGCTGTAAACTAAAGATTATGCTGCAAAAATGTATAATCCGCATATATGGGAAACTGTTGGCTTGAATGTCTCCTCTTCTGTGCCACTGTACATTAGTATAGTAGTCAGAATTTCAGTGGACTTCATAAGAAAGAAAATGTTCCTAACAGAAGCACTGTTCATCTTGATTTGCTGTGCTCTTGTTGAAGTTTATTTCAAATGTGTAATACATAACTATTTATTATAAAATGATTTTACCAGAGAATGAATTCAGCCACCTAAAGGGTGTCAATAACCAACCATATTTGGACATCAGAACCTCTGCTCATTTGACCAAAAGATTTATATTTTCCTGTATTTCACTCTTCTTTTTACTCAGCTACGTTTCAGTTCTACATTCATCCAATAGGCCATTTCCGAGTTGTATTTTGCCTCTGTCAAAATGAGTTTAAATGCGAAACCATTCATATGATTTGCACCTACAGATTCATTTCACGATGATCAAACTCATTTTTATATGAAAGGTTTCACACGAAGACTCGTTTTGAAACAGAGGCACACGGATACATTCATCCATGAGCTGCTCACAGGAGCCTTTGATTAACCTTAAACAGTTCAAGAGACACAAACTCTGGAGTTCACCAAAATGCGTGCCGTTTACGCTTCTTACAATTACTCCTCTCTATCTCACATTGTCCTTGCCTTGTGATCCGCAGTAAATAACCTATCAAACAGAACTTTAATTTTCCATGGCTTTCAAAGACCAACAATTATTAAAATTCCATGACTTTCCAGGTTTTCCACGACCTGTACGAACCCTGTATGGGGTATACACAAGGTGTTGTTGCTCCTAAACGAACATGGGCATGGGATAGGGACCCCTCCTTTTTATTTAAAAATTTAAGTTTCTATAATATAAACAATCAACAGGCAAAGTTTGACAAAAAATCTCAGTGCAGGCTCTATTTCAGTGGAATGACCTTAATTACGACGTCGATATTTTCTTCCTCCATTGTCGTAATGTCGACTTTGTAACCTCGTCATGTCATTTCCAGGCTCTGCAGATATTATGCTGAGGTACTGGGTCTCCTAGTTCCAGACTTCTCCTTTTTATCGGCCTTTTCTTTCTTTTCCGACCGACCGACCCAAAATCAGAAAACGTATTCGACAGTAAACGGGAAAAAAAAGCAGGGGATGGCCTAACATTAAGGTAAAAATTGTTCCATAACGTAATCTCCCTGAATGCGTAAAATCTCGGCGTTCATATTTAATTTGAAATTTTGCAACTTTTAAGATCTCTTAAAGGAGCAGTGTCACGAGGATTTTGCTGTTTTAGGTCTATTCTGTGCTAAAATCATTACTTTGAGGCCTTAATCATAAGCAAAATGCTTCTGTAAAGCTACGACGAAGATATCAAATGAATTTTATCAGAGAGACCTAACCATAAAAAAAAAAAAAAAATTCTTGAAGATTTTTAGAACACGTAGCATCGATATTCGAAAAAAAATGGCCAATTAGTTCAAGTTTCAATCCATTTACTTCCAAGCCATCCGTAGCGACAGGCGACACTGAGGAAACAGTTTCAGTACGTTCAAATAGTCTTTAATAACAAAACTAGATCATTAGTTTAGGAATTCAATTGATGCAAAGACACCTAGCTTTTTATAAAGTTGCCAAATAGCGTGACCATGCCCCATACATCAAAGAGAAAGCAAATTTTGACAACCGGCGTGTGGCTACAATAAGAAAATCTTAACTGTCTAAAATAATTTAATATATGGTGTATTATTAATTCTAGTACTAACTCCAAGACATAAAAATTTCTTAAGCTAATCTCTAATGCTAACGCAGCTAATACATTGAAACTCTTTGTATTTTGAAATTCTATCTTAAAAATGGTAAGGGTGTCTAAGTTGCAGAGACCCGTAGGAAGCGAATTCCAGAGATTTGTTGAACTATAGCTAAAACTTTTCTTCAGATATTTAGTGTGGTTTGCAGTAACTCTAGTTAGGAACCGCTGAGGTTATAATGCAAAGTTACATTTTTCTTATTATAGACATGGTCAATAGAGGGGACTGGTTATAAAGCCGGCAAACATCAAAGGACCAAACAAAAATGCCAAGATTTATGTTGGAAGTCGCACGACAGTGCACAATCTTTTGTTTAAGTTGCGCTCATACGCTATGCATGAATTACGTAACCCAAACGTTGCTGTATGTTATTTCCTCAGATCGGAGTAAACAACTATTGTGTTTTGTGCAGGGTCAAGGCCAAAAAAGAGAACAAAAACATACAACAAAGAACTTTATCGAGTTTCATTACCATTCCCCTCTATTAACTGTGCTATAGAGAAACGATCTGCTAGGCAACTAGATGCAAACCTTTGATAACATTATAAATCTGATTTGCCTTAGACTTAGCCCGTTGAGTTTCAAAGGTTTGCCAGCATATTGTTGCTCAAATCCACCAGTCGAACAGATCTAGTTCTCAAGTTTCTGGAGTCTATTTGAAAACGCCTCAATAGATTGGTGGCCCTTAAGGTGGATTTCCACTGTCGCGTAAAATTTTACGTTCTTTTTATGTGCGTAAAAAACACGCACGCAAACAGTTTCCACTGTTGCGTAAAATCATTTTGCTGCGCTGCCTTTTTTACGTGCGTTTACGTGCGTTTTGCCCTACAAACGCTTTGGGCTCTGGGTTGAAAACAAAAAGAGCGGGAATTTGATTTGAGCGGCAAGAAAAAAATGGCCGCAGCAGTGAACAAGCGTTTGCTCCCTCTTTTTTACCTTCGTCAGAGGCGAAGGAGAAAGCAAAGACACAGAAAAAAGTGTTGGATAAGGGATATATTTTGAAGCCGTTTTCTACATGAAGAATACCACACGCTAGTGAAAGAAATGCACAAAAATGACCACGAGTCATTTTACAAGTATTTTAGAATGACTCCTGAACGATTTGATAACCTTCTTCTTCTCATGGGCCCGATGCTGACCAACATGGCGCTCACGTGGCAAGAGATGTCATGTGACAAGATCCAAGGATTATAATTGGTTAAATTCTTACGTAAACGCAAGCGGCCACGAAAAAGTTGAAACCTGCGTAAATTCTGATTTAAAAACGCTACGCTGGAAATTGGACAGCGTAAAGCCAACGCAAGAGTTTACGCGCGTAAAATTCTACTTTTACGTACGTTTTCAATTTTTACGTACGTTAAGGTGCGTAGACAAAAACGCGACAGTGGAAATCCACCTGTACGGTAAATTGTTAATTGATTTTTTTTTTGTTGTTCACAGAAATCTTAGAGATAAATTACCATTCTCAGCGTTTTAAAAGATAAAAATTAAGTTTCATTACTTAAAAGTGCAAAAAAATTATTTTGATGACGGCAAAGCATATTCAAGATCTTAATACCATTCTAGGATGGAGAAAAGGTATTATTGCTAGGGAATAAAAAACATGTAGCGTGTTTCTATCGAGTTTTAGTATAAATCTATTAGCGTCTATTCACGAATGCCGTTGTCTGATTGGCTACGATACTCGCTATATAAATGATTTAGATAATTTTTGAACTACTAGCAGATGTGTTTTAAAGGAATTAGATTGTTCGCTCTCGATTTCTACGCGCGATAGCTGACTCGGGTTTCGCCCTCGTCAACTGTCACGCGATCAATCTCGTTCGCAGAGTCCACGTTACCCTTGTTTCCGTTTCCCGTTCCGCAGGACAAGGGTAACGTGAGCCCTGGAAACGAGATTGTTGCGCAATAAAAATCGAGAGCGAATCTAATTGTTAAATAGCGCGTATTTCCTTTGCGCTATTTTCCTTCAGGAACTGGACGCTAACACAGCTTACAGTCTAACATAGCTAACATAGCTTACTACTATAGTAACAAAAACACACACAAAATAGACACTGGGTGATACTTTAAGCCAAACGACTCAATTTGTTGCCCGTTTTACGGCTAATAGTAACCTCATTGAGATCCTCATTTGAGTGCCTTGACCAGAAGTATCACACTACTCGCTGCAGTAATGAACTGAGGCTGGATTAGAGCATTTAAAAAAAAAAAGGCCTAGGACTATCATTAGGGAGCTTGAGCACGCGCGTTTTTGAGACGCAGACGTGTGCTAGGACCTTATTGTCTCCCAGATTTTTATCCTATTCATCTCTAATGGAGGAACGATACTTAGAAATGTGAATGTGGTAGTGTGAGGGCAAGTTAAAAGTGAAAATAGCTCACTTCCGATTGCCGTCCGCGTTTCAAAAACGCGCGTCCTTAAGCTCCCTATTACCATTTGGTACGGGATTTACAAGAGGGCTCTCACAAAGGAATCTGGAGGAATAGGTGCCCGGACGAAAAGAATTCTTATATGAAATGCACGGAGGTGTTCGTTGGAAATTTTGAAAAGAACCACTAAGAGGTACCAAGACCCTGTTTTCTGGGCGCCGCTTGATTTTTTTCACACTTTAGAAGTACCAGTTGTAAAGCAATACATTACTGGACAGTGACTCTTTTTTTAGACCACAAAAGTTCCTGCTGTGAGACCTTTTGAGGCTGGACACCCAAACAGATACCAAATCCTTTTTTAACGCCTAAAAAATACGAGGAGGAGTCCCGTCCACCCCGAGAAAAAATGTTTAATGAAAATCTCCAGATCATGATTCGAGCAATGTACATAGCTCAAGTCAAACAATAGTTGTCTTCGAGTTTTTCTTGTAATTTGGAGCTTTTAAATGCTTGATGAGCCGTTTTTCCCATCCTTGCCTCTCTACGCTGTCAGAGTAATCGAGAAACGTTTTGGCTCGTAGCGGTTTAGGCAACTGTTTCCGGTCCGTTTTGTCAAGTGTAATAACGATCACTGAACAGTCACTGTTCTGAAAGCTGCGCTGTATGGCATAGTCAAGCTCTTGCTTGCAGTATTTACTAGATGCATAACTTCCGGACCACACTGCCAATACTTTGCGGCTCTGGTACACACTATCTGTTATGTTATCCACGATTGCCTTCCCTAGCTCAAAGTGCTTGTGGTCAACGCAATATTTGACTTGGTTTTCACGCAGCAAACGCAGCAGTTCTCTGTCCACCCAGGCGTAATCTTTTCTACTATACGTGACAAATACGTCGTACTTGAAGTCATTTTCGTCAATGTCCGGGGGAGGTCTCACTAAGGACAAAAATTTAATGTAAACTTAATGGATATTAGTAGAATTTTACTAGTATACTAATGCAAATGCTGCAATCCAATTGACTGACTCATCGCAATCGCAAACGATCAGCCATGAATCCGCGGTGGTTCGACTTGATCGACAAAATGGCAACGTTTCCTTGGTTTTCCATGCTACCCCACGTTTTCAAGGAACATTTACAAACACAAATGCATGATTAAATTCTTGAGAAGATTTTAAAGAGGAGGCCCTCAGTATTACTTGCATTTAAAAACTCAAAGTGTTGAAGTGTTGATTAAAGCGGAAAGTTTAATACTATTACGAGAAGTTAATTATTTCTAGCGTAGCCGTTATTTGAGGAAATTTCAGTTAGAATGCCACCAAAACAATTGGATTCTTGAGTGAATCTCGTGAGGCATTCGGCCGCATCCAGTACCACCCCAAAGAAATTAATAATCACTTATTCTATGACCAACCTGTTATGTAATGTTTAAAAAACGACGAGTATTTTATCGGGTTTAAAACCACGAGGCGCAGCCGCGTGGTTTTAGACCCGATAAAACACGTGCTGCGAGTTTTTTGAACGGCTTCAAAAACATTCCACAAAAAGCGTGTGCCTTGGGAGTCCGAGCAAAGGTTCAAATTGTAAGGAGAAGATATTAGAATAAAGAAAAACCAGCTATGCATTATCAGTATTCTTTATATAAAGAATACTAACGAGGAGTTTTTTTATCGGGATATAAAGCTCATGCATGTGACGCTTTATCGGTGTTTTGATAGGCTGTTAGGCTCATGAATTATTAACGAGTTGTTGAAGTATGGCTGAATTACGACCACGGGCTCTTTGCGATGACAGAAAAGATTAAATCTAAATATATGTGATCTTACATATATTCACTTTGGAAAAAAAAAAATATCAAGTTGAAGTTTGAGCATAATAGGCTATCAAGCCAGTTGCTATTTACAAGGTTTCTATAACATGTAGTGACTATCAGCATTTCTACTTTCCCCGAGTTGCAGGGTTACCAGCACGTTAAATTTACTGTAACATATCAAACACGAAAGACCGTGTTTGACCACATTTCCAAACATCGAGAAGAGAGTTGAAAATATGACGCGTAGTGGAATATTTTTGACGAACTTCGAGGTGTTTGGAAATGAGGTCAAACACTGTCTTGAGTGTTTGATATATCTTCTCAGTCAAAACCAAAAGTCAGGAGAAAGCGGAGAAATAAAATCGTAAAAATCTATGCTAATTAAGATCAGATATCCAAACACTGTCACGGTCATGACTTCCTTTGTTTAGACTTGATGAATTATTAATGAGTCTGAGAGTCTATTTGCCCTGAGCTTTCCTAGCTATGAGTCGTTCGGTACGAGATTACGATCTGGTACAATTTGTTTCTTACCTGAAGCGGGAGGCTTATACTTTCGCCGATACCAAAACTTTATAACAAGTGTCATCGGTATTATTATTATTATTATTATTATTATTATTATTATTAGTCCACCCAGCAATCCTAGAACAGTGAACAGTGTCGGTTTATGCCTATCCATATCAGTCAACCCGTTTGATGAAGGAGAGGGCGTGCTGACGTATTGGGTTGCCTGTGATCTTGTTGGTGCGCTGTGAAGGGAGGCAAAAAGTTTTTTAATTGGTTTGTTGCACTTCCTTTTTAATGAGGACAAAGGTAGAATAAAATTGCCGATGTTTTTGAGAAGGTCAGCATTATAGGGGTCATCCTTCAGAAACATCTTCCCCCCTTTGCCTTATTCTTTAAAACTAAGTCTGTTTTACCACTAGAAAAAGAGAGCAATATATTTCTATTTTCAGTGGAACCCTCGGACCACCCTCGAGTTAATTTCTTAGTAAACATGGATTCATTTGGAGACAATCATGACAAACGTGAGTTTGAAAAATTTTCTCGCTCGTCACCTTCTATTTCGTATTCTTATCTGGCATTGCCTTTTACAAAACAAATTAATTTTCGCCGGCGCATTTATTATTTTCTTATATTTTTTCCGTTTGCCCGCACAGTCTTAAGTTTTCGTCATCAATACATTTTTTTCGTTTATCTTGCTGCCACGTAATCAATGTTCTGTTAAGTTTCTTCGCATAAGTTCGCTTTGTTTCGGTCTCTTTTGCCTGCGTTTTTAGTCTTTCTGTGCATTTCCATTGCGAGGTTATAGTCTCAGTACAGTTTCAGTTTACCGTCTTCCGCTTTTCTCTATCGTGTTCCTAGCCGCCCTTGTCAAACAACGTTTGTAAGTGATCGTCTACCTTTAACACGTTCTAAAAACAAACGGGATATTCTAAAACGTAATTTCTGGAACAAATAAAGTAAAACGGCCTAATTTTTTCCAGACGAAATTAGCAAATCTGGCATTCAGTAAATGCCCTTTATGGCTATTATTTTGCCAGAGTGGTAAACGTTTTGGCACAATTTCACATAAACTGCTTAAATTTTGCCAAGGGTAACGAAAATGAGACCTGGTAAGGAGTGCGTAAATAACCGAAATCCTTACCAGGACAGGAGCTTTAAAGACAGCTATGGTAAAAATGTCAAGAGAGGTCAACATTCTTGCCAAGATCTAGTTGCTTTAAAAAGGCGTTTTTTGCAAGGAAGGCATCAAATATGGTAAAAAGTAAGCCTAAACGTCCATTTTTGGTCAAAAGCATGTATGAGGCCGCTTTCTCTTGGCATGAAACAACGCGAATTTTGTTAATTTTGCCAATTTTAAAAGCGATTGGCAAATTTATCAGTAATTCAGGTAACCTCTGCCAATTTTTTCTTTTGCGAAACATATGGCAAGGTACATGGAAATTTCCCTGTACCTGGCATCAACGGATTGGGTAGGGTACATGGAAATTTCCATGTACCTTGCAAGGAAACACATGGCAAGTTACATGGAAATTTCCATGTACCTTGCAGTAACGGATTGGGTAAGGTACATGGAAATTTCCATGTACCTTGCAACGAAACACATAACAAGGTACGTGGAAATTTCCATGTACCTGTGAAACGAAACATATGGCAAGGTACATGGAAATTTCCATGTACCTTGCGATGAAACATATGGCAAGGTACATGGAAATTTCCATGTACCTTGCAACGAAACTTGTGGCAACTGAGATACACGGAAATTTCTATGTACCTCAGTTATGGCTACACTAACAAAACGTACACGGAAAGGTTTGTGTACGTTACACATAAACAAGCCTTTCCCTATCTGATGATCCATTGCTCAACTAAATCTTGCGAAATATAAAATCTAAATACAACTTGAGAACTGCAGAAGAATTAAATAGTTTTAATCAACTAACTTAAAGATATACATCAGTATGAAACAAGAGTACACTCTTCTCTCTTTGAACGAGCCAGGAACCTGGAAATTAAAGAAACAAAATACATCAGCACTGATTGTTATACACAAACTTACTCTAGTCCTCTAGATCTTGAAGAGAGTTCGGAGTATAAGCAATCCGTGAAGTGAAATAGCAGCGCGATCGTGTCGAAGATGAAGATCCAAGATGGCGGGTCAAATGCATCGACGACAGGCAACTTGCACGATATAAATCTCCTTCATCAGTGATCTTTTTAACTCCAGAATCATCAAGAGCATAAGATGAACAGAAAACGAGCGTATTTAGATACAGTGAAGAGCGACTTAAACAACAGAACAGAAATAAATAGAAAACTATGGCGGAGCAGGTAAAATTACAGTTAGTAGTTTTAAAGCCAAGCTAAAAACTCACTTATTCCGCCTCGCATTTTTATCATAGTTGTTTCTATTATTGTAAGTTTTACTTTTAATTGAAATTTTAGCTTTTTAAATCATTGTAAGTTTGCTTTTAATTGTAATTTTAGCTTTTTAACCTTTTTATTCCGTTTTTAATCTTGTCATGAGCATTTCAACATTTTATGGAATTTGCGCATTATAAATGTTATTATTATTATTATGATCTATTCACTTGCGAAATATTCCCGCAAGTTGACGATTCAAACTGGGGTAAAGCCCTCTCCTTTGATATGTTAGTTCTGTAGGAAAAAGTCCAAATTCGCTGACAAAAAAAAATCCAACTGAAAGATATCACTTCCAGTGTGCCACTTCTTTTGAACGAACTTTGCCAAGACCTCAAGAAGCAGAATGGTCACCTTCGGAGCCGTTTTAGGGCTGGCAATAAGACTAGAAGCACTGATGAAGTATTAAGGTATTTTTTAATTGATCTAGAGCGCAGTGATTGCTTAAAATAAACCGAGTCTTGCTCTTAAAATGGCCAATACACGTAGCAGAAAGATTAATTTATATATTTCACTTTTCGACACTACCGTTGACACTCTTTTAGGCGACCGCACTGCCGCCACAAATGACGTTACGTCAAACAGCAAAAATGAAACTTTTGCCGTCTGTCTTCAGCTCTCTGTTCAGTAGATTAAAAATAGTTATATTTGCGGTGAATAGAAGACATTTTTTTCTATATTTGTGTGATTTAATTAGGGATTACAAGAAAAGAATAAAAAATGAGAGGTAATTTATGGCGTTAGCCGTCTGCCGCAAACGTCATAATGGGTAGTGAGTTTAAGGTTATTCCTCACAATTGCACTGCGCATCCTTTCTGCGCATAATTTATGGCGTCATTTAGCGCGCTCTCGTGCACGTGCACACTGAAAACATGGCGGATTTGCCTTGATATTGAGCTCTTTCAGTTGAAAAATGGCTATAGCTCATCAACGAGCGTTGGCACCCCAATTTTTTTTCCAGTCATTGTAATCAACTTATCATAAACTTTGCTTGAGGAAAGACTGATCTGATTTCTATTGCTGAAAATTGAATAAATAGCGAAAATAGCAAGTAAACTGTGGTCTTTTCTATTTTGCCCTATGGTAACCATGTCAAGAAATTTGGTTGAAATTTTAATCAAGGATTCAGCTTTCTGTCTAAATCAAACTTAAAAAGTTTATTTGTGTCCGATACAATGCATTGACTCCAGTTTAATGCGTGTTCTCATGAGTCTCGGTCACAAAAATTTACAATTATTACTGGGAATGCGTTCATGTAATAAGCGTTAAATAATGCCAAAATGGGTCATTTTCTACTGCTACTTAAATAATAAATTTTAAAGGTGAGAAAACCCATACTTATGAGCTCACAGAAGGCCACTAGCGACCGAAAACTTCGAAAACAACATGAAATTGAAGAGACCGCCATATTGAATTTCCAGACAACAGCAGTGTTTTTTTTCAACTGGCAACAAGAAGTCCTATTTTCACTCATTCGCTAAACAATATATCTAAACTTGTTCTAAAAAGACTGCTTTACATAACTTTGTGATTTGTACGTGGCATAAAAACAAATTCAGGATAAAAAACGTTCAGGTAAATCACTTACGTGAAAACCTACCTCTTGGCGTTGAAAACGCGCGTTGAGAACTTCGAACGTGACGGCAGGGCTTGATCACGTGACCTCTACCGGTTTGCCGTTCGAGGTTTCCGCTGAAAACCCTGGAGCTAAATGTCCCTAATCTCTCTAGTACATTTGACGTTTACGCGATGGCAAAAGGCAAAAATTTCCCCTTTTCCCCGAAGGCTGGGCGGTTTCTTGCTTTGCCTTCGGTTTATTTTATTTTTTTTTAAACCGCGCAGCCGGAGGCTGGGCGGTTTCTTGCTCTGCCTTCGGTTTTTTTTTAACCGCGCGGCCGTAGGCCGAGCGGTTCTTGCTCGGCTCGCGGTTTATTTTTTTTTGTGTTTTTGTCGGTGAGCAGACCCGAACTCCCACTCGCTCGGCCAAATGTCGTCACCGGATGATGTCATCCTTAGCCAATTACAGGCCATTTCTCAGCTCTTTTCGTCATATCCCCCCTCAGGATAGTTTTGTCAAGTTAGCGAATTAACTATGCATGAAGAAAATAGCCGCCGAAGGGAAAAATGTTTATTTGGTCAAAATTGGGCCAAAATCCCTCGGATATAGACGTCAGAACATATGCAAGGATAAAGAATGTAATTTGGGACCAGTTGCTGGCTACCGAGGCTGAAATTATCCAGAGCTAAGCTGTATTTTCGTTTTGCTTGCATGTTCACTTTGGAAGAGAATATTCCATGCGCTAAAGAAGGTATTACGTCTGGCGTCAGCGATAGAATGCACTGACGGTGATAAATCAGATCTTGTTTACTAGAATGCCCTTACGGTGATAAGTAAGATCGTGTTTACCTCGCCAGAAGCAATGGTGGAGTTTTCTCGGGAAAAAATAAAACCAGCGCTCGTAAAAAACCCTTTTAACATTTGTAAATTTATATTCTTTTGAAAGGTCAAGGTATTTTTTCCTTAGAAGTAAACAAACCTCTCGGATTACAAATAACGCCAGACCCACGCTATGCAAAGAATGCAACCATTGAATCACGCAACTTGTACTGTTCACTTTCACTATGTGACAAATAAGAGCGATCGTAATAATATCGTTGGTGTGATTGTAAGACGACCCGACCAAGACGGGTCGACGCAAGAACAATAGATCCGAGGAAAGATTTAGAAGTTTTTAGCACAGCAAATGAATGCAACAGTACAAAAAAAACGGGAACGAGTAACACTAAAATAATAAATAAGAAAACAAAGCTACAATACTGAGCTAAATGATATAACAAGCTTAATAATATATTACAAAAAAGTAATTATGATAACACTAAGAATAACAGTAAGAAATGGCTTACAGGCGAATATAATTCGGTACAAAAAAAAGAAAACAAACAAGGTACTAGCCTCCTACTCAGGCGTTCTTAGGCTTGTCGCGCGTTCCTAAGAACGTCTGCGTGGGTGACTAACAAGGTACTTGAGAAACAGGAAATTGCATGACAGAAACTATCAAAAATAGTGAATGCTACTGAATTCAACAAAAGCTTAAGAGCTAGGCTTCGTATTACAAACTGAGCTAGTATTGTATAACAGAGCAAAGCTGAATGAATTTACTAGTGTAATGAAACTGTAATCATGAAAATAATAACTACAAGTGGATAATTTGGCACTAAAAGCACAGAAATCATTGCAACAATGATTTGGAAAATAGGCAAGCAAAATATTACAGTAACTACTTGTGAAAACAATAGCAGATCATACAACAGAAAAATTACATGCTGTGTGACAAAAGTCAAGGTAGATAAATAAAATACAGCATCTCCGAGGGATTTTGGCTCAATTTTGACCAAATAAACATTCCTCCCCAACTAACCGCAAGTTTATTTAATTCGCTAACTAGACAAAACTCTACTGACGAAAAGAGCTGAGAGATGGCCTGTAATTGGCTGATGATGACATCATCCGCAAACAGCAAGCCTTTCCGAACGCCGAATAGCGGCATATGCAACACGCAAAACAGGCAACAGATTTGCGCGTTAACGGCTGCATTTTAATTTATGTATTGTCAGAACGACCAAACGGAGGAATAAACCTTACTTGAGAAACAAAAGCTCTATTAGATAGCTGCAAGAAACATAAGAACTGCTCTAGACAAACGTATAGCTTTCTAGAAGTAAAGCTACGGCGTCTCGGAAGAAAAACGTACGAGGACAGATATGTTATCCGTGACAATCAATATATTGTACTTGCGAACAGTTCTAATCAAACAGCCGGCCCCGGCGTCACAATATAGAATACAAATAAGCAACACGTTCACGGAAAATCTCAAATTTAGTTCCGCGAAGACAAATACAAGTTTATAGACTAAAAACATATCCGGCAATCTATAGAAATGAGCCTAAACAATACATAAACACATGGCAAATTACAGATGTTTGAAGCGACATGCCGATAAGAGCGGAAATCACGCAGACCTATGACCTCTAAAAATCTCAGCTACAACACGGTCTAACGGCTCAACTCCACTTAAAATTCCTCCTTATAACTCAGCATAAAGTGTCCCTCATAAACACGAGTGAAGCAACAAGAAATGTTAAGCTACCGAGCAGAGAACTGCTAATGTACAAATGTCAAGAACCGCAGGAGTCGTTTACGGCTTGTCAACCCTATTTTACAACAATACCCCAATATATGTTTGTAGATTGGGCATGCAAACTCCAGTCGCGGTTAACACGGACGTCTAAGCGAACAGAATGGAACGGTCCTGTTTGGTGATCGTAGTTTTGTTTAACCGACAGTTACAACACAAGCACACGATCAGGAAACTGAGTAGCTGGCTCGAAGTCTTCGAGTGGACAAGGCTTCAATTCGAAGTGAAATATAAAATGTCGACACTAAAAGCGGAAGCTCAGTCAAAGTTCCTTGTGCCAGATTTCGAGTTGATCCAAGTCTTCAGATTATTTGGCTTTATTCTGCTGCCTCTCCGGGAGTTTTCTTCGCTGTATATCATTCACGTTTGACGTTTCGTGATCTTCTTTTTTCAGTGTATCGTCAAGACCACTCGCACTATCGTCAGGCATCGCCTAGATCTTCACGACCAAAATCCATAGGTTTCCTTGCTTTTGTCGGTCCTTGGCCTCCAGCAAGATCCAAATCATATAGAACACTTTATTTTACAAGAAGTTATAGAGCAACAAGAACGAAAAACAAAGCATAAAAATCCATAACAGACCATGTAAATACAAGGCGGTTCGCACTGCAGGCGGTTCAACATGTATGAATGCCATCTTCAAGTTGTCTATTACTTTATTAACTTCCAGTTAGCTTATACCCAGTTTCTCTCGGTTGTAAGATTGGAAAAGGGATCAAAATAGAAAGGAAAATGGGAGAGATCGGCCTTCCCCTTTGGCCGCCATTTTTCTTTTAGGCTGTTATGCGGACGCCGGCGAAAACAAGATCATTTCGCGGGAAATAAAGAACTCCCGCAGATATCACAGTTCTAAAAATAAAAAGATAGGGCTCATAAAAATTCTTTGACTTGGGCCATTTCAGTTTCAATAGGAATAAAACGCAAACAGCGGTTACAAACATTTGCTTGAACTGCATAACTTTTATAAACTTAACGTTTCGTATGTTACAACATACATCATCAGAAGTGATTATATTTCGGTTACAGATAAATTTAAATTCAAAAAATGCAACTCATTGTGAGGACTGGGAACTAACAAAATTGATTGACATAAAACGACAAGAATATGCTAATAATAGCTCCTTCTCAACATCAATCTATCGAAAGAAGACATTCACCGGTCTTTACACCAAGTGGGACTCTTTTACTCCGCGTAAATACAAAATAAACCTAGTCCGCACTTTCGCTTATCGCTGCATTAGAATTTGTTCGTCACCCCGGTTGTTACAGCTTGCCCTAGATGACCTCAAGAGGATCCTGTTACTTAATGGCTACCCTGTGGGAACTGTCAAATATCATATGAATGATGTCATTGTGAATAAGCCAAAAGATCCTGTACAAACAGTTAAGAGAAAAGAAGTTGTCGTCGTTCTGCCTTTCTTAGGTTATCACAGCAAACACCTCACAAAACAGCTGAGGTCTTGTATAAACAAATTCTATGGTATTTTCAACGTCAAAATAGTTTTTCAGAACACCCGAAGAATCAAGTCTTTTTTCCCTTACAAGGATAAAATAGCTCCTTCCTTCAGGTCAAAAGTAGTGTATAGAGCAAACTGCTGGGATTGCAATGATTTCTACATAGGGAAAACGAAACGCCGATTACGTGACAGAAAAACAGAACATTTTAAAGCCCTAACTACAAATTGTCACGAGTCTGCAATTTCTGATCATGTTTTCTTAACCAACCATAGAATCAAGTGGGATCATTTTGAAATATTAGCAACGGGTCGATCAGACATGCATTGTAAAATTAAAGAGTCTCTGTTGATCCGTGATCTTAAGCCAACATCTCTGTGTTGCGTTATTTCTATGGTATCACCAGTGAGCCATAAGTTAAAAATTTATAAAAAAATTGCGTTACATTCAACTCTCACCAAATTTGGACAGTGAGATGATCTCATCATTAGCCAATTACAAGCCATTTTTCAGCCCTTTTGGTCATATCCCCCCTTGGGAGTTTTTTTGTCAAGTTAGCTAATTAAGTATGCTCTACGGCCTAATGGCGGTCCCGTCGATGGATGCTTATTTGCTCAAAAATTGGGGCCAAATCTTTCGGAAATGGAAGTCAGGACATTTGTAAGTATAAAGAAAGTTATTTGGGACCAGTTGCTGGCTTCTTAGGCTGAAATTAGACAGAATTAAGCTTTTATGGTTGTACGTGATGAACGCCACGTTGTGAATAAATTATCGGCTATTTGCAAGTCTCGCTCTGTTGTTTGTTTTGTTCTCTTTTGCAGCCTGCTGAGGTCAGTTTTTCGTCTAAATCACCCAAGAGAAGTTCGAAAATTATGTTCCCATTCAATTTTAAGCTGCCAGAACAAAATTCTTGATTTTTTTGACCGAAAAGTCGCGTATGTTATGTTCGTGTGATTCGGTTGCTATGGGCGACCGTCGCTTCCTTTGTTGCGTAAAGCGATGAATCGAGGTCACAAGAAAAAATTCTAATTAATTCTGGTTTTGTCCGATTTCGCTGAAACTTTAACATGATGAAGCTGGATTGTTAAACATTAGATTTTACTACTGCCGATGTGTGCTAGCTATTTACGCGTAAGTGAAAAAACGCTTCAAAGTCAGGGTTTCGAAGAGATTATTTTGCAAGGTGTAGGTTTAGCGTGATATTGTAATTAGAGATTTCTTGACCCTGAAGGTAAAAAAATATCCAGAAAAGGTCACCTCATCGACGATTCAAATAAATATAGGTTTATATATGTTCCTAGCACAATTTCTAGTGAAAAAAAAATATTTTGGACGTGCGCTAAGGTTTTAATATTTTTCCCGCGAAAACGAAACACAGAGATGAGTATGAAAACGTTGGCAGTGAGAAACTTTATCTCTATTATTAGCATATTCTTGTCGTTTTATGTCAATCAATTTTGTTAGTTCCCAGTCCTTACAATGAGTTGTATTTTTTGAATTTAAATTTATCTGTAACCGAAAAATAATCACTTCTGATGATGTATGTTGTAACATACAAAACGTTAAGTTTATAAAAGTTATGCAGTTCAAGCAAATGTTTGTAACCGCTGTTTGCGTTTTATTCCTATTGAAAAAGATAGGGGATATACAGGCTCCGGGTAATGGACTCCTGCAAGGATAAAGAATATAACTTAGGACCAGTTACTGGCTAGTAAGGCTGAAATTATCCAGAGTTAAGCTGTATTTTCGTGTCTGTGCAAAACAGGAGGTGATTTTGTAATCTGAATTTTTTTTGTTTCTGTTCACTTTCGAAGGGAGTTCAATGAGCTGACGGTGATAATTAAGATCGTGTTTACTGCAATGCCCTTACAGTGATAAAAAAGATCGTGTTTACTTCGCCAGAAGCAATGGTGGAGTTTTCTGGCAAAAACATAAAACCTTGCCGCTAGCGCTAGCGCTAGTCAAAACCCTTTAAACATATTTAAATGTATATTCGTTCGAAAGGTCAATTATGAGACCTTTTCTCCTTCGAGCTAGGTAAACTTAAGTCTCCGATTACAAACACGCAACCACGCTATGCAAAGAATGTTAAATAAAATCTCTTACAACCCAGGCACTGAATCAAGCAATCTCAGTTGTTTCCGGGTAATGTTTTCTCGCAAAACGTTGTTGCTAAATATTACGTAATGTTTTGTGAGCGCAAAAGAGTTAAAAAAGCGCGGTTTTAAGTTTTTTTAAACTTCTTGTTTTTTTTCGTTTTGTCGGTTACAAATCCCAAACCTCCGCGGATGATGTCATCATCAGCCAATTACAGGCCATTTCTAAGCTCTTTTCTTCATACCTCTCCTCAGGAGAGTTTTGCCTAGTTAGTGAATTAAATAAACTTGCGGTTAGTTGGGGAGGATTTATTTGGTCAAAATTGGGCGAAAATCCCTCGGAGATGCACGTCAAGGCATTTGCGAGGATAAAGAATGTAACTTAGGACCAGTTGCTGGCTACTAAGGCTGAAATTATCCGGAGTTAAGCTGTATTTTCGTTTTGCTTGCATGTTCACTTTCGAAGGGAATATTCAATGAGCTAAAGAAGGTATTACGTCTGTCGTCAGCCATGGACTCCGCTGTTGGTGATAAATAAGATCGTGTTTACTGGAATGCCCTTACGGTGATAAATAAGATCGTGTTTACTTCGCTAGAAGTAATGGAGTTTTCTGGGAAAAAAAAAATAAAACCTTGCCTTTGAACATATGGAAATATATATTCCTTTGAAAGGTCAATTGTGAGACCTTTTCTCCTTCGAGCTAGGTAAACCAAGTCTCCGATTACAAATCACGCAACCACGCAAAAATGTGAAAATCTCTTACAACCTAGGCACTGAGCCAACTCTGAATCACGCAATCTCTATTGTTTTTAATCTTTTAAATATTATTGTTTCCGGGTAATGTTTTCTCGCAAAACGTTGTTGCTAAATATTACGTAATGTTTTTGTGAGCGCAAAAGAGTTAAAAAGCGCGGTTTTAATTTTTTTTTAAATTCTTGTTTGTTTTTGCATCGTATGCGTGGGTTTTTGTTTTTGTTTGTGTTCCGTTCGCAGGTGACTAAATTTCAAACCCTGGACGCCTGTATGCAAGTCTAGCGTTGTAACGCTTTTAATAAAGAATCTGCTGATGGATATCTCGAGAAAAACATTCTTCAAAACGACTGTCACAAAATGCAAGGCATTAATTAGCTAAAGTTCGGAGATCCAAGTTGTATTGAATAAAATTGTCAAAAAATGTTGTATGTTGAATGTTTACAGTGGTCGATGGGCTTCGCTTTAACTAGCGAGCTGGTTCTCAGGCGAGCCACTTAAACTGAAAGATAGAAATGTTCCAAATAAACATAATAGGCTTAAAAATCCCAACTGACAGGAAGCAGACTACTGTTGGGTATTTAAAAGCATGGCCCACGAGTTACCGAGAAACACCTCCAGCGAAGTGGTCAGAGCAGTGACCTTCGGATTTCAAGTCCGGCGCTTCACGTAACTAGGGACCTTACGCAAAACACGACGGCAACGGCAACGAGAACGTCACCAAACAAAAGCTTTGAAGAGCAAAACAATAGCTGTGCACGTGCGAAAACAATAGCTGTGCAGTTTTTGGTACACTTCTTTACCTTCCTCTGCAAAACAACAACGTGAAATGACCAAATTCTGCGTCGTCTGCATAACCTGAACTCCAACGGCTAATATTTCGTGTTTCCATTTAAAACTGAACACAAAGCGTAGCATGTTCAGCAGGCAAGTTTTAATACCGACAGACACGCTGGGTAGTTCCAAATAGAGACGAAATTCCAAAGTAAAATAGAAACACAACAGTTTTACTGGGTGTCGTCCTTGCAGTGGCCTTAGAAAATGCGCTCCATCTAATAATTAGCGTGAACGAGCTCGCTGGCTTTCGTCTTGTTGTCTGGGGGCGATTTTAATTGTCTCCACTGAAAACAACACCTCCTTTTTGTGCCTAGTACTCGTAGAGCTCAAGGCACCATGTTATCGTGCATACGTGTGCGTCCGTAACACTTGCTGCTCGTGTAATATATCATGAAGTGTCCTCCCTTTAACGTTTTCTTGGGGACGTGTAATATGTCATGAAGTGTCCCCCTTCACTTTTTTTGCCGTAGTACACGTAGAGGCCTAGTGCTCATAGAGCTCAAAGCACCGCAACTCGGGTTTTTGTGCCTACACTCTTTTTTTTTTTTTTATAAGAATGTTGGTTTTCCGGCCCAGGCTGAATATTCTTATTTTTCCGCCGATTTTAGGCTGAAAATATTCTTGTGTAGCTTATGACATTTCCGTTGTAGAATTGGTATCTAGATCTGTATCGCGTTACATTGTGCACGTGCTCCATCGCTTTTCGTTGCAGTCAGCGAAGTCCAGATGTCACAAGCTGAAAGTTGAATAGGAACATCTTTTTCGAACTATTCTTAAGTGATTTAGACGAAGAAATGATCTCGGCGGGCTACGAAAGACACAAAAATGAAAACAGAAACAAGCTTATCTGATAAGCCGATAATTATTCAAAATTCCACCAAATAAACATTCCTCCGCGATGAGAAAGACATGATTATGAATTGTTACAGTTGACGCTCATTTTACAATAAAGTTTCTTGTTGTTGTTGTATCATGTAGTCATTGCAGATGATACTAGTTTTCATATCACTAGGCACATGTAGTCAAAGACTGCCTATTTTTTATAAATATAACTTTCACCAAAGGATTGTTTCGAAATAAAAATACAAGGATACTTAGAAAAACGTTTTGCGGTTATTTATTACGTTCAAATTGAATTGAAAACGATATGAGTTCACTCCGACATTTTCATTCATAAGTTTGGAATACATATATTTCTGAATTTACTTTCTAATTCCCACACAACAAAATTCCCTCCTGATTCCTTGTTTCATACAAAAATCTTGCTCCACTTTTCAAAATTCAATAAGCAACATTTCGAGCACTGAGATGAGGTGCCATATGGTTAAGAAGCTTGCTCAAGATACTCAGTTAACGTGAACAAACATCACGGAATATGCATCAGGTTTTTATCGTTTTCATGGCGCCAAACCGCTTTTTCTTTGTCACAGTTCAATTTAGCGGAGTGACACAAGAGAAGAAAGACAAAACAAACCGGCAACCGCTTTGACAGGATAAATTCACACAGATTAGGTTACATGTTTACCCACAGAACAAGCAACCTGTTTTTCATTCGTTTTATTTTTAATTTGAAAGTTTAATAAGGAGCGTAGGAAGTTCCTTTCGCACATTCACATATTTTCTTACGTTATTCCGATCCCAAGAAAACAAAACTTTTCTGGTAAGTGTTTCGCACCACGGGTTAGTAAGCAAAATTGGCATATAGATGAAACTGTCTTTGAATGACGTTATTAAACCGCGCAGCCGAAGGCTGGGCGGTTTCTTGCTCTGCCTTCGGTTTATTTATTTTTTTTAACCGCGCGGCCGTAGGCCGAGCGGTTCTTGCTCGGCTCGCGGTTTATTTATTTTTTCTTCCTTGTCGGTGAGCAGACCCAAACTCCCACTCGCTCGGCCAAATGTCGTCATTTCTCAGCTCTTTTCGTCATATCCCCCATCAGGAGCATTTTGTCAAGTTAGCAAATTAACTATTGAGACAGAACATGGCCGTCTGTAAGAAATGTTTATTTGGTCAAAATTGGGCCAAACTCCGTTGGAGATGCACATCAGGACATTTGCAAGGATAAAGAATGTAACTTAGGACCAGTTGCTGGCTTTTAAGGCTGAAATTATCCAGAGTTAAGCTGTTTTTTCGTTTTGCGTGCGAAACAGAAGATTTTGTAATCTGGAATTTTTGTTTCTGTTCACTTTCGAAGGGAATATTCAATGCGCTATAAAGGTATTGCGGCTGGCCATGGAATACGATGACGGTGATAAATGTAAGATCGTGTTTACTTCGCCAGAAGCAATGGTGGAATTTTCTGAGGAAAAAAAGTTAAAACTCAGCCTTAGCCCTTGTAAATTTCTATTCGTTTGAAAGGTCAAGGTATTTTTTTCCTTAGACGTAAACAAACCCCTCCGATTACAACACGCCATGCAAAGAATATTATCATTGAATCACGCAACTTGTACTGTTCATTTTCGCTGTGGGATCGATCACGCAACTTATGATCTGTTGACCCGTCAATATACTAAAAATCCAGAGCTTTGTAGTGTGCGTTGTGGAGATGAATTTGGCTTGGAATTTTACTGGAACGGAGCGCTTAACCCTGTACTATGGTTCTGTGGAGGAATTGGGGCGGCTGGCATCTTTTTTTCACTTCAAGAAGGAGTGACTTTAAAACCGAGTATGTAGCTTTTACTCTTCTTACGAGAGGAAACTCAGAAAACGATAAATCGCTTAAAATGTTTCAAACCGCGCTGAAACGCAAGATGACTATAAAAAAGACAACAAGGCATTGAGGTCAGTTGCTTTTATTACACTGAAAATTTACTAAAATTTAGGCTAAAATGTCTATTGACGTTTGTCGCGTGTCATTGCTGATGTTATTAAAAAGCTGTATGTTCACCTCGTTAGACCTCTCAAGTGTGATCAACTCATCAAGCTTATTTAAGCGATATGGCAGAGGCTGTACAACTTCGAGCGACTAAGCTCATGGTTGGGAATAGGATTTCTTACAAAGAACGTTTGAATAAGACTGGTTGATGTAGCTATCTTCTAGACGAATCTATTTACTCTTCATTTTTTTCATTCAAATGCCTGCATAGTTATCATGGCCTCGATATCTCTAATTATCTGCAGTTATATAATTCTGAGCATGAACCCGATATTTTGAGTTAGTTGGTCAGTTACTTTTATTACACTGAAAATTTACTAAAATTTAGGCTAAAATGTCTCAGTATTGACGTTTGTCGCGTGTCATTGCTGATGTTATTAAAAAGCTGTTAGACCTCTCAAGTGTGGTCTACTTATCAAGCTTATTTAAGCGATATGGCAGAGGCTGTACAACGTCGGGCGACTAAGCTCATGGTTGGGAATAGGATTTCTTAAAAAGAACGTTTAAATAAGACTGGTCTAATGTAGCTATCTTCTAGACGAATATATTTACTCTTCATTTTTCTTTTTCATTCAAATGCCTGCATAGTTATTATGGCCTAGATATCTCTAATTATCTGCAGTTTTATAATTCTGAGCATTAACCCGATATTTTGAGGAACACTGAACTACCTTATAAAACTAACTATGCAAGAACAGAATTATTTAGGTCGTCTTTTTTTCCTAGAGTTGCTCGTCTTTGGAATAATTTACCTATATCTATTAGGAAGAGGGAATCACAAATCAATGTTCAAAAAAGACCTAATACTCTACTGTTTTGCTACTGATAGCAGAGATTTACTGTAATTGTTATTTAATTTCAGTCAGCATTATTTTTGTAACACATGATATTTTACTACTGATATTCGTTTTATAATACTGCCTGTCATTATGTATATTTTATTCATGTTCTTGTTTTACATATGTTGTTTCTGGTGGCCTTTATCACCTGGGAAGTTCATTCCTGTTGCTAGGTCTTCCAGAAGCTATTTATTTATATGTTTGTATGTACATATATTTATCTGCTGTAAAATTATTAAGTAAAGTAAAGGTCAAACCCTTTGTAACATAACACCTTCATATGCTGAGAGGCGAGAGTCACGTTTCGCGTAATTAAAGTCGGTCGTTAAGTAACAGTAGATGACGGCGGTAACTATATCACGTTTCAGGAGCAGAACGTTTGCGTAAAGATTAAAAAGATAAGAAAACGGGCAGTCGGACAGTGTGAGTATCCGTGAGTTTTAAAGCGTGGTACCATATCGGAAACCCGATCGCTATAAAGAAGCTAACCATTAACCCCTTGCATTAACCCTAACCCTAATCAGTATTTTCAGCGCTTAGGCCTATAACCAGTAATTACTTTGTGTACGCATCAAAAGGTATCCAAGGGCGGTTTGAGATATGGAAACAAGTCCTAACAATCTTTTAACTTGTTTCGGGTAATATTTTCTCGCAAAACGTTGGTGCTAAATATTACATAATGTTTTTGTGAGCGCAAAAGAGTTAAAAAAGCGCGGTTTTAATTTTTTCAAAAATTATTGTTTAGATTTTGTGTTGTTTTCTTTAAATATATCACACAAAAAAACGACTCCTGATATTCACCTCTAGTACCATCACTTTAGAGCACAAACAGCCAAGACAGACGGCAGGACCTTTGCCGTTTGTCCCGTAAACGCCAAGCTTTATCTCCGCACTGATAATGTCAATATATAAGTTTCAGAAGATCGGGCGTGATTCATTCCACTTACTTGCACACGTCAGATGTTTTGTCCCCTAAACTTGGCAGTACCTCTGCATAGGACCCATCGTAACAATTTATCAACCATGTTTTCGAACCGGAGCAGACCTTCTTCCCAGCTACAGCTCTAACCGTCATTTGCCCTTTTGGCGGATTGCACCCTACATACGCGATTCTGTTAAAACCGCAGTAACGTCGGACGTTTTAGGAATGCTATTGTTCAGGTTTCCGTAATTAAGAGCAACTCCATTGTTTTACATTTGTCGGTGTCGGCTTTGAATAACGAGGCATATAACAATAGTGGCCGGTAATAAAAAAGAGAAAAGCAAGACACTACGCTTTAGAAAAAGTGTTACTTTAAGAAAAGTATGTGTTCTGTTCGCATTCGCAGAACTATAAGCGATAGAATCCCTGAGCCGGATCCGGATCAGGATGCTGTTATAACTAACCGCAGAAATATACCTATCACTGTGGTGAAATTAACTGTCAGACAAGCTGCTTTCATTTCGGCTGTGCTGTTTAACGGTCGGTCATCTTATGAGCTTATAATACTTTTGAGAATCGAAGTGCTGTCCCGACTAAATATTGAACAAACATGTTCTCGCGATAAAAGCAGACATGAGCTGGTAGCCTGATAAGCTGTAACGACACTGAACAGGACAGGACACTGCGGTATATTATTGGTTGTGGAACTGCCAGCAAGTGAGGTTGTATATCAAAACTAGGAGAGAAGACAATCGGCGAACATGCTACGGTTCATCAATCTATACAGGTAAAAGAAATAGATTAATTTTGCTTTGCTAAGTGTTAAATGAACTTCCGATGACTCGAATTAAAATAGTCACAGAATGAGCCCATAAACACCGGATGTCCGCAAAAGTATATTTTGTAGGTCGGTACTCGGGCCGGTCATTATTATCCAAAAGTGCGCCATTTTTGTAATTTTCGCTAACTGAAAACCTACATGTGGCATTGTAAACCTAATAAATCTAAAAATAGATATGTGCAAGCGAATATTAAGTTTTGGGTCCGATTACGTCATGTAAATATATGAAGGAGATGACGCATTGTGCGCGATTCCGTAAGCGGTTTACAAATACTTTAATTAATACTCATTCCTTAAATGCTGAAATTCATACATGCAGCCGAAGATAAACACAGTGAACATGAACTAGTAAACAAAGAAAACATGCAGCCGAACTTTGATAAACTCAGCGAACACGAGCCAGACAAGAGACTAAACCCATGCATGCAGCCGAAGGCAAGCGCAGTGAACACGAACTAAACAAGAGACTAATTAAAGTCTTCCAAACGTTAACTAAAAGATATCATAACATATTTTTGTAATTTATTGACATACGTTGTTTCTTTAATTTCTAGGCTCACGAATCTTCCAAAGAGAGCTGTCTTGTTGAGATCGTGACAAGGTTATGTGTATCTCAAAGTAAAATTTGTATGAAATCATATGATGTGTTTTCGAAATATCTGCCTCGTCTCACTCACTAAATTTAGCGAAGAACTCTCGAATAACTGACTTGCGCTATAAATACATAGCTTCTTTGTAGCAAGATTTGACGGATTTGACGTTTGCCACTGTCAGCTGCATACACACTGTCGTAAAGTAGACAATAATAAAAGGGTACTTCACTGTGATATGTGCTCAATAAAGCTCTCTAATGTTCTTTTATACATCAATGCAGCTCTACGAAAATTTCCATGTTTCTTTGGGCAGCAAGGATACACTTATACAAGGAAATTTCCGTATACTTTTCGCCATACCACACTGAAAATTGAAAAGATCTGTTTCAGCCCCAAAGTGTCAATTCAGCCCTGCTGGGGAAAGTCTGATTCAAACCTTCCTGGAGCCATTTGAGCGTAATCTGGGCCAAAAAAGCTACATCAAAAAGCTATTCCAGCCCACGTTAGGGCCCATTTCAGCCCAAGGACCAAATCAGCCCTAGCCAATTGGACTGTATTGGCCCTGATTTAAGGGAGCCAAATTAGACCCAAAAATAGGACTGTATTTTACTCACCGAATCGGCCCTATTTTTAGGGCTAAAACAGATATTTCTGATTTACAGTGTATAGGGAACTGGTTCTAGCTTTGAAAAGTTCGAGTTTGCGTGGTAACGTTCTCCTTTCAATGGCTCTCTTCGTGAGTGGAGAGGTTTTGATCGGAGCTCGAGCGAAACGGGCACTTTTATGAGGCCGAGTTTGGTAAGACATTTTATTGCCACGGTTTGCAAAGTGCCTGGGGCATCATTAAGTCCGGGAAGGCTTAAATGGGCGCTCGTTGCTCAAAGAATCGAGCTTCGGGCACAATCTGAGAGACCCCAGCGGATAACGTGGATAACGTCTCTGCCCAGCTCTGCACACCGTGAAGAAGTCTCCAGCAGGCAATAAGGGACAAATTGGTTAGTTTGAACTTAAGAAAAGAGGGCCAAGGAAGTTTTTGGCTGTGATTCTTGCCTGGCTGGAGACTTAATAAATTGTGTTGTTATTGCCAGGATTAATGTTTCCCGCACAAAATGAACACGGATTTCCCAGAATGCATTGCGAGAAGTTGAAATAATGTTTACTTCACTATTACAGTGAGACTGTTCTGTTGTTGTTGTTTCAGTTTTGTACGACGGACAAGCGACGGACATGCTGATCTTTGAACAAAGGTGAGTGGCAGGCTTTGTGCTCACAAAGTTGAAATCAAAGTTTGTGGTTTCATAGGCCGTTTATAGCGAAGGTTTATTGACATTATCTGATGTTATATTTTTGGTCATGTGTCGAGCGACTCTGGAATTTTATTTTGTGTCAAAAAAAAGCCGCCGTCGTAGTACTGCACAGACTGAATCGTTATTGTTGATTTTGTTTATTCCCCGGCCGGAATGGTCAGTACAGTTATTTTCTGCGTTATGCATCGGTACCGATTATGAAACCACTGCGGCATGAAATCAAGTGTTGTCTAAAACCGAGTGCGAGGGGAAAAGATTTACGAGAGATAACTTAAATTTTTTAACACGTGTGTTGGAATTTTCTTTAAACAAGGTTTTGTTTTGTGGTTTTTTTTTTCAGATGTGTTGTGGCTTAGTGGTTTCACTCGCCCCCTCGGAGCTGGAATATTTACACTCTTAAATGTTTATATTATCTGTTCTCTGCTGTGGAATCACGAACAAAGCGGCTCTGATGTGGAATCACGAACAAAGCGAAGCGAAACGTCATGTAAGATAACATTACTTTAAAACTATTTTCTTGGGTCGGTGATTAGTCTTCAAAAACACTTGTATTAAAATTCTGACACCTCCTGACCCGTCTTTTGAAATAGAATCCCTCGTTCAGTATGGCGATGTATTTGATATGTAACGCAACTCTGTTTGGTACACTATTTTTTTTATATAAGAATGTTGTTTTTCCAGGCTGAATATTCTTATTTTTCTGCCCATTTCAGGCTGAAAATATTCTTGTGTTATTCTTAAATTATAGCTTATGACATTTCCGTTTTAGAATTTATTGAGTTATCGATTGCAAGTGTTTGGTATCTAGATCTGTATCGCGTTACATTGTGCACGTGCTCCATCGCTTTTCATTGCACTCAGCTAGGTAGACGTGGCTAGATGTCACGTCAAAAGACACTTGCCGGTTTTGGCTTTAAAAAAGCGTTTCAAAAGCGTTTCACACAATAGCGTTGAACACTTTGCTGTTGTTAGTGGACGTTTTTTTCGTTTTTTTGACTAGTTTCGCTGTTTAGAGAAAGGATTAATTTTGTACACAAAATTATATCGATCCTTTTCAAGATCTCAGCTTCGGCTTTATTCTTAAAATATTCTTAAAATTTCCCAAATTTCATACTCGATATTCTTATAAAATATATTCTTATATAAAAAAAGAGCGTTTTCTTAATCACAAGTCCCTCAAACGTTAACCCTCAGCAAACCGTACTTATTGTTTGCAAACTTTGCCCTGATCTAACCCTAAGCCTTACCTCCTCAACAACCCATAATCTGGCCTTCAGTTTACCAACATACACAGCTGAAGCTGAACTTTAGATATCCACCTTAACCAACTTAGCGTAACATTCTTTTCCTGCAAAGGCTATATAAGTTTAACTCAGTGGATCAAGTCATGTCTTATGACAATTGAAATCAGTTGACACACTTCACGCCTAACCCTAAGCTCTCCCTAACCCTAAGCTATACCTAACCCTAAGCTATACCTAGCCATAAGCAATACCTAACCCTCAGCTATCCCTAACGCTAAGCTCTCCCTAAACCTAAGCTATCCCTAACCCTAAGCTATACCTAACCCTAAGCAATACCTAACCCTAAGCTATCCCTAACCCTAAGCTATACCTAACCCTAAGCAATACCTACCCCTAAGCTATCCCTAACCCTTAGCTATCCCTAACCCTAAGCTATCCCTAACCCCAAGCTATCCCTAACCCCAAGCTATCCTTAACCCCAAGCTATCCCTAACCCTAAGCTATCCCTAACCCTAAGCTATACCTAACCTTAAACAATACCTAACCCTAAGCTATCCCTAACCCTAAGCTATCCCTAACCCTAAGCTATCCCTAACCCCAAGCTATCCCTAACCCCAAGCTATCCTTAACCCCAAGCTATCCCTAACCCTAAGCTATCCCTAACCCTAAGCTATTCCCAACCCTAAGCTATCCCTAACCCTAAGCAATACCTAACCCCAAGCTATCCTTAACCCCAAGCTATTTCTAACCCTAAGCTATCCCTAACCCTAAGCAATACCTAACCCTGAGCTATCCCTAACCCTAAGCTATCCCTAACCCTAACCTGACCCTTGCATTTAGTACAGTACACAGTAAAAACTAAGTAGCCTCAAAAGGCTCTTATAAAATTTGTATTTCTTGGAAGTTAGGCTGTTTTGCCTTCTCAAATTAGGTTCTTGTTTTGTTGGAGGTAAAATTGGGTTTGTTTGGGAGAATATCTAGTAGTATTTATACATGTTGTTATCTGTGTTGAAATAACTTCAATTTAAGCTAATAGAAACTCTTAAGTTTGCTATTATAATAAATTGACTTTAAGAACTCTGTAGAATCTGCTTCAACATTATTTTCTATTTCATCAGGTTCTTTCAAAACATTAGCCTAAAGAGTTTTTGTTCTTATTATCTGTGGGTTTTTGGGGTACTACAAACCTGACATGATAACAAGTGTCACATGCATGGTTCACTGTTGTCTTTTTTCTCAGATGAAATAAAATATTGGTTTGAATTGTGTTTGTTTGAGACTTAGAGAAAATTAACATTGCTTAACCGCTTTACACCTTCATTTGTTATGTTGTTGTCCCCGAGGTTTAAGATACTCAACTGACTATTTACAGTATATACACTGAAAATTGAAAAGATCTGTTTCAGCCCCAAAGTGTCAATTCAGCCCTGCTGGGGAAAGTCTGATTCAAACCTTCCTGGAGCCATTTGAGCGTAATCTGGGCCAAAAAGGCTACATCAAAAAGCTATTCCAGCCCACGTTAGGGCCCATTTCAGCCCAAGGACCAAATCAGCCCTAGCCAATTGGACTGTATTGGCCCTGATTTAAGGGAGCCAAATTAGACCCAAAAATAGGACCGTATTTTACTCACCGAATCGGCCCTATTTTTAGGGCTAAAACAGATATTTCTGATTTACAGTGCACTGACAAGGTACCTTGCAACGAAGCATATGGCAACTTGTAAGGAAATGTCCATGTACGTTGCCATATGTTTCTTTGCAAGGAACATGGAAATGTCCATGTACCTTGCCATATGTTTCATCTTAAGGTACATGGAAATTTCCATGTACCTTGCCATATATTTCGTTGCAAGGTACATGGAAATTGCCATGTACCTTGCCAAATGTTTGCATGTGAGGTAAATTGCTTGCGAGTTACATGGAAATTTCCATGTTCCCTGCAGGCTTTGCATTTCACATGCGTTATCTTTGGAAGAAATCATGCTCTTTGAGATAAATTTTACCACATGAAGTTAATTTTTGGCAACATTTAACTTGCTCTTTAGAAAACTTACTAGCCTTAATTTGCTTTTAACCACCTTTGGTAAGAATTTCATTTAAGTGGCTGATTATTGCCAAAAAATTGGCATTTTAGAATATCCCGTTTGTTTTTAGAACGTGTTCTTTGGCTCGTTATTTTTGATTCGTTCATAACTTGTAATTTATTTTGTTTGTAGCGACTACTTCGCTTTCATCGTTTGTAACCGCACTGCATCGTTTGAATATGTACATTTCGCAGAATCGATTAAAGCACATGTAGTTTGTACGTTGGACGTTTGCTTACAATATTCCGTGTATTAAATTTTGGGTCGCCGTTTAATAAGGCGAAAGACAATCATGATAAAAAAAACTGTCATCGGAAGAACCAAAAAGGTAGCTGCGGCGCTTAATAGAGGTAGCAGGTTAAAAGGGGTCTTAGTTACATTATTTTACTGAAAATAATTTCGGGACTATGTTGACTGGCCGCTTACTAAGGGGTGGCCGCTTAATAGAGGTTTCATTGTGTATTGTGTTACGGTTATATCTGAAAGCCGTGTCAACTCTTAGTTTTTGGAAAAGAGAGGAAACTATAACCCCGGACAACTGCGAAGAAAATGAATGAAACTGGTTCATGTTGGAAAGAAGACTTCTTACATGTAATTTCTTATCATTTACCCTTGAACTTAGCTGTATGAACCGTCAAATCAACCCAACCTAAACAACAAGTTCACCCAAGGGAATTAACTTTCGGGCCCTTTCAGCTGTACTGAGTATTCTGAACAGCCACTATTGACTTAACCTCGGCGCTGAACAATCCAGTGAAACTCCAGCTTGTTATACGACTGGAAATATTCGAAAACATGAGTGAGGTGTCACAAAATGTAGTCGACATACTGGCTATTTTATTTAATAGCCACTCGAGAAACCGGGTGTACTTGCCTGGTGTGCAGATGAGAACTTGTTATACCAGTTGTGGACTTGTTGCCTGTAATTACAAAACAATGTTTATTGAATAGGTTTGTTCAACATCTATGCGTAGATTTTTAGATAACGTAATTAAGCAGCCTACTCTTCGGATTGTCATCATCACAGCATGGTGTTATGACACCAAAAGTGCGAGACTGTCCGAATCTCAGACCCAATAAACTGTAAACTGTACCGATATCAGGAAAAAAATATATGGTGAAACAAAACTAAGGAAAACAGTTTTCGGTTTGAGTCATCAATAGGCTGAGAAATGGATGGGAATTCCTCTGGGTAAGTATACTAAATGAAGGAACTCACCATTGGCAATAGAAATGACAAGAACGCTGACTTTTTGTAATCTTGTTGGTGAGCTGTGAAGGGAAGCGAAATTAAATGTTTTTGAATTAATTGATGAAGGCAAAGGGAGAATAACAAACATTTACAGTAGAACCCCCATTAAGCGGTTACTCTTGGGAAAGTGGGAGGTGGTTGCTTGATATGGGTTTGTGTACCTTGAATATTTTCACCATCGGGTTGATTTCGTAGTGAACATGGAGTCACTCAAAGACAATCATGTTTTGATATGTTTTTATAACTATAGTCACCTAGAAGTTCTCTTTCGGAAACCTTATCTGCGATAGCCTATTCCAAGGCGGAAGCAGACAAGTATACTGAGTTGATCTGAGTTATTCTTAGGCCGACCATTTCACTAGTTATTGATGTAGAAGTACAGAAACAGCAAAACATAGAATTATATCAGTGGTAGACTAATTGCTTATCATTTGCGCTTGAACCTAGCTGGATGAACCGTCAAATCAACCCAACCGCCAAAATTCACCCATAGGGAGTCACACGTTCGGACTCTTTCACTTGTACTGACTTTTTTTGAACAGACACCATTAACCTAACCTCGGCGCTGAGCAATCCAGTAAAACTCCAGCTTGTTATACGACTGGAAATATTTGAAAACATGAGTGAGGTCACAAAATATACTGGACATACTGGCTTTTTTTTTTGATAGTCACTAGGTAAACCGGGTGTACTTGCCTAGTCTGCAGGTGAGAACTTGTTGTACCAGTTGTGGACTTGCTCATTGAATCGTTGCCTGTATTTACAAAACAATGTTTATTGAATTGGTTTCTCAGCATCTATGCGTAGATTTTTAGATAACGTAATTAAGCAGCCCACTCTCCGGATTTTCATCACCACAACATGGTGTTATGACACCAAAAGTGCGAGACTGTTCGAATCTCAGACCCAAGAAACTGTAAACTGTACCGATATCAGGGTAAAATTACAGTTGAGAGATGGGAATTCCTCTGGGTAAATGTACTAAATGAAGAAACTCACCATTGGCAACAGAAATGGCAAGAACGCTGACTTTTTGTAATCTTGTTGGTGAGCTGTGAAGGGAAGCGAAATTAAATGTTTTTGAATTAATTGATGAGGGCAAAGGGAGAATAACAAACATTTACAGTAGAACCCCTATTAAGCGGTTACCCTTGGGAAAATGGGAGGTGGTCACTTGATATGGGTTTGTGTACCTTGAATATTTTCACCATCAGGTTGATTTCTTAGTGAACATGGAGTCACTTAAAGACAATCATGATAAACTTGTGTTTGAAAGTTTTTATCACTATAGTCATCTTCTATTTCGGACTCTTATCTGCCATGGCCTTATCCAAAACAAATTTAATTTTCGTGTATTAAATTTTGTTTGCCCGTTTAATAGGGGTAAAGAAAATAGAGTCTCATCGGGACATCCAAAAGGTGACGGCGGCCCGGTTTAATAGAGGTCCGATTGTGTATAGTCTTCAGTGTAATATCTGAAAGCCAGATCAACCCCTGATTTTTGGCGAAGACAGGAGAGTAATAAAAACCCGAACAAGTGTAAAGAAAATGAATGAAACTTGTTCATGATGGAAAGAAGACTTATCAAGGGCTATTTTCTGATGCGTGGTCAGAATTTTGCAATAAGGATTGCCAAGATAAACCGCCAGGCGGAAGCAGACAAGTATTAAGTTGATGTGAGTTGTTCTTAGGCCGGCCATTTTACTAGTCATTTATATAAAATTACAGAAACAGCAAAACATAGAATTATATCAGTGGTAAGTTAATTTCTTATCATTTACGCTTGAATTTAGCTGGAAGAACCGTCAAATCAACCCAACCAAAATTCACCCAAAGGGAATCACACTTTCGGACGCTTCACTTGTACTGAGTATTCTGAATATATGCTGAACAATCCAACGAAACTTCAAATTGTTTTTAAAACTAGAAATATTCGAAAAGATAAGCTAGTGAGGTGTCACATACTGGACTTACTGGGTATGTTATTTAATAGTCACTCGGAAAGTCGGGCGTACTTGCCTGGTTTGTAGACGAGAATTTGTTGTACCAGTCGTGGACTTGTTCACTGCCTCTTTGTCTGTAATTACAAAACAACGTTTATTGAATATGTGGATTATGTTTATTCAGCACCTATGCGTAGATTTTTAGATACCGAAATCAAGCAGCTCTCTCTCCAAATCTCAGACCCAATAAACCGTAGGAAGTAACTATAAGCACAGTGTTAACATCAAGGCAAAGGTAGGTAAAGTCTGCATTCGGGCCAAGTGGCCCATCACCCGGTTTTCTGTAGCATGAAGCGACTGGGAGTAATTCTACTCCCCCCTGGATGGGATGCTAGTCCATCGCAGGGTTACCCCCAGCATTAAACTCGCCGGAGGAGAGAGGCACCGTGATAGTAAAGTATCTTACCTAAGAACACAACACAATGTCCCCAGCCAGGGCTCGAACCCGGAGCCCTCGCTCCGGAGTCGAGCGCGCTAACCATGAGGCCACCGCGCCTCCCGCAACATCTAGGCAAAGCACGACATAATTTTTACTGGTTATAAGCTCCTCCTCAGAGACTGTGGCTTTAGGTGTCGTTGCCTTTCGATAGTTTCGCCATTCAGTATCGTTAGACGCATCCAGATTTATGAAATTAATTGGTATCCCAAAAATGAATTTCTCACGCCTCCAAGCGAAACGAAAATTTGTTCAGGAAATAGGGGGGGTTCGCGATATCGGGTTGGAATTTCAGTGAAATAAATCTAAGAAAAACGGCTTTTGGTTCGAGTCATCGGCGGGGCAGAAGACTCCTGAAATTTTCGTATATGCATCATCCAACAAAAATGACGTCACATCCGGTCTAAACTACGATTCCTAGCTCGTTTCACAGAGCGAGAAAATGGTGATTCGATTACTCAAGATTTCCCTCTATTTGTTAACCATCAGTTTCGTTTCATTTTATAATGAGGATGGAAAGATGTTCCAAGTACATTTCTTTGACGTTTTAGGTGAATATTTCGGGAAAAGAGAATAGTTTAGTATTGTTTTGGAGGACAATAACAGAGAGCCTCCTCTCTTCGAATGGGGGAGTTTCACATTTGCAAAACTGATGTTGTTACGACTTTTGGTTCTTGTTGCTCGTGATTCAGTGATAACGCTAAGCGAGTAGCCTATAATGTTAGCAACAACCAGGATGAAGTATTGCTGCCCATAGTTTGCACTGTGTACTCCGGGAACATAATTACCAGAAGCCGTTTAATTGTGAAAGTCCCCGCCACCAGAGCTTTTGTTGCTCTTTGTTCAAGTGTATTGGTACAGAGAAAAGCTGGATCGCATGCTGAATCAAACTGAAGGTCAGTATCCCGTATTCATGCATCTCTCGTTGAAGATTGTTGCTTTCAGTAAGATACAGTACAGGTATACTGGTACTTCGGGGTCATCGGCCTCTTTAATTTCGTGGCATGAATTAATAATAATATTACTGTGGGTGCTTTTAATTTAAATTCACGACCAGTACACAATTGATTGAGCTTCTGTCTTGCTGGAGCAGTGTAAAAATTCGAGGAAGATGTTTAAGTTATATTCCTCCTCTCAAATTCGAGCCATCAGAAGGAATCTGTCATTGATTAAGTCTTGTATAAAGATCAGGTCCTTTTAGGGTGTTTAGGCGCATCATAGGGGGTGTTGTTTGAGGCAACACACCAAAGTAGCAGTAAGGCCCCATTTATATGATTTTGGATACACAAGACGACCGTCTCCCTAAAGCAACTCAAATAAGTGTTTATATTGATTTCATGAAAACATTGTCCCTGTAGTCTGATTCATAGTTGACCCTACACAATTACCGTATTTCCTTGAATAATAGCCAGGAGCGATTATTTCTATTTTCACACCAAAAGGGGGTGATTATTCGAGGGAAGGGAATTATTTTAAATATTTCAGTCAAAGGGGGGCGATTATTCGAGGGAGGCGATTAATCGAAGGGCGGCTGTTATTCGAGGAAAAACGGTGTATTCATGAATAACCCAAAAAGAATAATCAAATGTGCTCTCACTCGATTATTCAATCATAATGAATTTAGCCACTCGTCACACTGAGAGTTCTCACAGTTAGGTGAGCCAAACTGTTCAGGGCTGTCATTAAGGGTTGTAACCCAACCAATGAAGGGTGAGAAAACCCAGACCCACCTGAGTTGTCTAGCCCTAGAGACAGGTTTGCAATCTATATGTGAATGGTTGGTTTATTTACTTTTATAAAGAATTTTAAAGTCTAAAGTACTGGAAAGCCGTGGCCAGGGAAACTGTGCGGAAGGGTTGTCTTGGGTACACAAGACCATATAAACCAGGCCCCTAAGGGTTATTCTATTTTATTTCCACACTCCCTCTTCCTCAGTTGACAAGAGCTTTTGAAAGGGCTATGAAAGTGTTATTTCTGCACTTTATCTCTTCTGTTAGGTTATAAACTTTACTTATCTTGTGCGTGTGCTGGGGAGGGGAGGCAGGATTTGAAATTGAATGTCTCTAGCTCTAGGCTTACAAAGGGGGGGGGGGGGGGGGTCACGGGCACTCCAGGACTCCCCTGGCTACGCCTTTGTCCTAGACTTCTTTTTACAAACAGTTTGTTAAAATGGCACATTGAAATAGTGATAAATCAAAATTAAAATTATCAGAATTGCTAGTGTTCTCTCATTCCCTAACAGATTGAAATATCTTAATGCAGGCTTCTTTATATAGAGAAAGCACACTGAAAAATAATGCAAATCGTATAAGTAATCTTTCAAAATGAGTTGATGAGGAGTAATCTTTCAAAATGAGGATAAGAAACTTGGTCTGTAAACAGGGTTTAAAGAAATTAAGGGTGAATGCTTGACCTCATTTGATCTGGGGGGGGGGGGGGGCGTAAGGGAACTTAGTGCTGATGACAGTATTGACACTGTTGAAACGGAACAATAGATTTGATTATAACTGAGAAACATGAGAGACAAGTCCAGATAACTGAATTGCTGTATAAACGATCCTCTTGCTCTTTTTTAAGGGGTTCAAGGCCTGCCTGTGAAGTAGTGTTCATCAATAGACCTCTTTAGCTTAGGCGGTTTGTTTTCCCATTGTAGACCACGTGATGATACTCTTGAGAATTCTTGCTTTCAAATTTTCAAATAGTCTCGTGTATATGAATGAATAATTTTAAGATGGACAAAAGAAAAATTCTCCAGAGAATACCACGTGTTCTACATTGGGAAAACAAACCGCCCTAGCTAAAGAGGTCTATTGTAGAATAGCCCTTTTCACGGTTAGCTCTGCTCATTTCCATTACAATAAAATCTAGCATGTATGTGAGGCAATTTCGGGCTATTTTGCAGTTTTAGCCCGAAATTGCCTCGCATCCACGTTGGATTACATTGTAATGCAAATGAGCAGAGTTAACCGTGAAAAGGGCTATTGCTATGGGAAAACACATCTTGTTTAAGGTCCAATCGTTTGAGTCATAAGCAAAAACATTTGTGTTAGTGTCGATCGGCAGGAAAGTTCTGCACAGCGCGTTCTGTGCGTGGGTCTTGCAGTGATACAATCAGCAGCTTTCAAATACTCTCAAGTGTTTGACAAAGGTAAATTTAAAAAATGGTCTTTTGGTAATAATGTTCACCCACGTCTAGAAAACTGCCATTGCGCTTTTCCGTTAGTGTAATGCCTACCTACGAGAATAGGATATTTGAATTTAGTGCAACTTACCTAGAATTCATTATTTCCAGGCAAACAATGAGTCCTGTGGAATTTAGCGACGAAGAAATGACGACATTTCGTAAAAAACACGCCTTCAAAACAGCGTATTTTTGAATAACTAATAGCTCTGTTCTTCAAAAACACTGATATGACGAGGAAGAAGACAAAATTTTGTTTATCGTGGCCAAATAAAACGTTAAAAATATCCGGTCGATTGCGAAATAATGACATTTTACTTACTGAGAGAACGATTATGCCATATTGAAATTTGATTTTGCCGCTCAGCTCGCTTTTTTACTGGATGTGACGTCATTTTTTGTTGGATGATCTAGATACACAGAAAGTGCCAGGGGTCGCAGAGTGTTCTCCCCCGCCCCTGGCTCAAGACATCGAGGCTTCGAGAGATGGGATTCCAATGGCTAAATATAATAAAAGAAGAAACTCACCAATACCATCAGGAACGACTTGAACGCTGAAGCTTTTTAGCCTTAAGCCATGTGATATATTAAGAACGCAAGAATATTGGCCACTGTCATTTAATCCAGCATTATATAATGTCAAACTTATATTTCTACTTTGCATGGTTCCTTCAGTACGTTTAAATCTGGCGTCGCTCACTTCGTACTTGCTGTTAGTTTGTTTTCGACTTCCATTAAAAAGCCAAAAAGTGTCGACATTCGATGCTTCGGGGTAAACTGCAATACAACTTATCGTCCTGTTATTCCCGTTTGTAATTTCGACAGTCGATTCAGATTGTTCCAGTCTTGGATCACGATCTTCATGAACGTTTAGTGAAATGTTCTGTGTCCTTATAATGGTAGTAACATTGACGCCACAGGTGTATGCTCCACTCTGGACGAGTCTCACATGTTTCAGTTCCAATGACATGTTATATTCCTTGACCGTGTTTCTCAAGGTTTTGGTACCACGTGCTTTTTGAAAGTGTGTAGTTTTCTGAAGCCGTCCGTTAAAAAGCCAAAATGTCCAGACTTCGTCAGCTTCCGTAAGTGTTACTTCACAATGAAGAGTAATTGTGCTCCCTTCATCTAAAGTGATGTTCTGTTGTGTGGTCGTAACTTTCAGCACTAGGTGAAGAAAAAGGAAAATAAATCATATACACATCACTCCCAACAAGTTTGGGGTGAAAAGAGGGGGCTGTGTTGGTAGGCTACAATGTGTCATTCAAATCTAAATACAGCAGTTATGTAACGAATACTGTGATCAATGGTTATTTTTCGCCATCATTTTAGTTCAGAAAAAAGGAAACCCTAAGAAGACTGGATTTCTTTACTAAGTGCCATTTTGGGAGCTGTTCTTTTAAATTTGTTGTCAGAGTAGATAAATAAAAGCAGCAACGGGTTGACGGTGGAATCTTCCGCAACGTCAGACCAGCACGAGGGAGACAAAGGAAACTATACAAAAGGGAGCATATTGGTCTCTACATTTGAATAGGAATGGTGCATTACGGAGGCCGCTGAAAAAAGTAAACGTAACGTTTTCGTATAACTGTAAGTCAATGATAGCTTCCTCAGTGCAGTTAAAATGACCATCATTATCGCCATCCGCGAAATATGCAGAGCAATATATATTTAACAATCTCTTTTTGAAGCGTTTGTAATGTGCAGCGAAAACATTCCTTTTCCTTTTGGGTGAAATTTCCTGACGGCTTTTTTTGTTGGTAAAATGTTGAATGATTCGGTCACCGTTATTATAGATCCATCGCAAGTACTTAAGTCGGCTCCAGATTAGGAACTCTTCATCAGAGCAAAGTGCCAAGGTGACACTGGAACCCTTTTATGCCTCTGCATTGGCCGCGGCCGCACTATAAAAGTCAACTGGGTTATTTCTAATTAATCAATTATGCTTAACTGGGTTATTGAAATATCGTGATGCTGTCGCTAATTTCGGCAGTTAATAGAGTTTTTAAAACCAGGTTAACGATTAGTAATAGTAATTCAACAGAGTGGAAAACAATTCAGGGAGTAATCGCGCGAGTAATTTTAAAATCAGACGAACGCGAGGCCGATTTGAAATTACGAGCACGATTACTCCCTGAATTGTACGACACGAGGGCCAATTTTTCGTATCTATAACAAATTTTGGAATTAAAAATATCTTATGAGAACTTCGCTTGAGCGGAAACGTCTGTAGCGCTTTTCCTAAGTTTTGAAAACTGTGGAAAACATTGCGAAGGAAGCCTTTAAAGCGCGCGTAATTGATGTGAAAATCACGTGGGTATTCAATTAAAAAAAAGTTCAAATCGGACACCCGTAATTAGACACTCACGTGATCGCACCTTGATTACGTGACAAATAGAAGCGCGGAGAACCAATCACGAACGAGAATTTTGGTATAGATACGATTACCATAGAAATTAATTGAAGAACAAAAGATTTGTTAACCGAGTTCGGTTAATTTTAAACTACCTTTCTTCGTGGTTTAGTTTAGTGATCTCTTATCATCACCGTGCATTGGCTTTTTTTTTTCTGAAATCTGTCCGTCGCCACGGTCTCTGTGTGAGATGTTGTTCTCCGTAGCACCAACACGGTGAGTGGCGACAAAAGTTAAGAACAGTTACATTACAATTGCAAAAGCGAGTTTCTAATCTTTTCCTGATGGGCATCAGCTATATACTATATTACTCAAGTTTGCAAGCAACCTTTACGCCTGAAACACGGCCTGAACAGGAAGCGCTCATTCACCTTGAATGAAATTAAAGCGGGAGTTCGTTAAAATGGCAAGATATGTAGATGAATGAATGGATTCGTAATCAATGTTAAGAGCAGTGCATTTTCCAAACGTAACAGCCGTGGAGAGATAGCTTTTCCCAGTTCCTAGGCGCCGTAATCCTTGATTTCTCGGATAGTCATATTCGAAAGAACTGCCTTGGAAATTTGTGTATTGTGCGCATGAGAAGGAAGAGGGACTGCCTAAGCCGTAAAGCGGAGAGAATCTGAAGGACACGAAATCAAAGAAAAAGAATAGAGAAAGTAAGGTGGTAGTCCTCGAAGTCGGTCATTTTGTTGGCTTGTCTCATGACGTCAACTGAGTTCAACCACTTCATGACCTATTTCAGCGCGACCGGTCTTAAAATATAACCCCGTTGTTTGGTCACAGTGAACCTTAAACCGATTTAAGCTATTTCGGAATTTCAACGGCAGAATTCTAGAAATTAAACCCAGCTAACTCTCTTAGTGCACCCGCAGCCATTGTCGTGTATTGCTTTTAACTCAATATTATCTGTTAAAGCAAAAGGTTTTTTCAAGGAAAATTAATTGAAACAAACTAGCTGTTTCTTTTTAAGGTCCGAATTAATTATCAAGCATAGAAATCGAGATCCGGCGAAGAGTTCAATTGTTTTAACATAAATGCACTAGTCGTGCATAACTTTATCTAAATCCTCTTCGCAGACACTTCGAAAAAGCAAAGAAGCGGCCTCCATTTTATTAACAACAGCACACTACCAGCTATACTCAGAATACATCATACGATTACTCATTTAATCGTATCTATAACAAAATTCTCGAACGTGATTGGTTCTCCGCGCGCCTATTTGTCACGTAATCGGCGCGCGATCACGTGGGTGTCCAATTACAGGTGTCCGATTTGAACTTTTTGTAATCGGACACCTGTAATTGGATACCCACGTGATTTTCACGCCAATTACACGCGCTTTGATGGCTTCCTTAGCAATGTTTTCTACAGTTTTCAAAACTTAGGAAAAGCGCTACAGACGTTTTTGCTCAAAAAAAGTTCTGAAAAGACATTTTTAATTCCGAAATTTGTTATAGATACGATTAATTAGTAATTGGACCTCGTGTCGTACAATTCAGGGAGTAATCGTGCTCGTAATTTGAAATCAGCCTCGCGCTTCGCGCTCGTCCGATTTTGAAATTACTCGCGCGATTACTCCCTGAATTGTACTCCACTCGGTCCAATTACTATTACTAATCTGAATGAGAAAATTGCGAACGCGCGAGCCTGCTCTCAGCCAATTAATCACAATGAAGGAATTTTCTCTAATGCCACTTTTGTCAACGAAGGAATAGTACCAACCCCTCTTTTGGCAAATGTAGCGGCGTTTATCCGAACAACTTTGATCGTTCCAGCGTCCGGGGTTCCAATAAAGCATCTCACCGCAACCTTCGTCGGCTTTATAGTTGTCAGGTTGTCTTGGACTCCAGTAACCACAACCTTTACAAAGTCGTGACGAGTCAATCCACAGCCAACGTGTAGTGTCTTCAGGATCTCTGTACAAACCAATCCAATGATTTTGGCCTTTTAATTTAGCTGCAATCTCCATTTGCTTTTCTACTGAATCCACCACTGCTAGCGTAGACTCCATATTCTTACAGGCAATTTTTGATCCATTCCAGGTTAAGGACTGGTACGAGAACTTATAGCAAAAGCCCTCAATGAGGATCCAAGGCCATGGACACAATTCTGAAATGAAGAAAATTGTCGGAAAGCTTGTTAGCTTGCTTCGTCCCCAATGCATGAATCATTCTAGCGAAAGCTTAAACGATCGCTTGCATCCTACCTCGAACGTCAATGCAGGCAACTGTTTTTGAGAGGATCTCTTTCTGTCGGCTGCGATTTAAAAACAATTTAGGACTCCATTCCTGAAGGGTTTTTCAATGAGCGAAAGGTCTTGCTAGAAGAAAATAATGACTACAGTATCAGATTCGGGTGGCCATCATAAGTACAAATTCTTCCAAATTGAACAAACACTCAGATTGATATATACAGTAACTCCGTCAGCCGAACAAATTCAGGTAAGTTTACTGGTAAAGTATTTTACAGACTAAAAAACGCCTTGCCCTTTTATGCTACTGTATCAGCAAGATCTTACAAGTAAAAGCAATTGCTTGCTCTAAATACATAGGTTTATCGTTTCTGGCCTTTTGGCGACCTTCTCCTTCCTTGCAACTGGCGTATGCTTGCATTTCCTAAAGACTGGGGAGGCAATCTTCCCGCTCTTCGTTAAACAACAAACAAATCCAACAACTCGGTTCGATTAAAGAGGTGGTTATTTTAGCATCA
>JAHPZR010054217.1:15000-22500 GCA_019787425.1 Platygyra sinensis | reverse complement strand
ATAACAATAACAATAACAATAACAATAACAATAACAATAACAATAACAATAACAATAACAATAACAATAACAATAACAATAACAATAACAATAACAATAACAATAACAATAACAATAACAATAACAATAACAATAACAATAACAATAACAATAACAATAACAATAACAATAACAATAACAATAACAATAACAATAACAATAACAATAACAATAACAATAACAATAACAATAACAATAACAATAACAATAACAATAACAATAACAATAACAATAACAATAACAATAACAATAACAATAACAATAACAATAACAATAACAATAACAATAACAATAACAATAACAATAACAATAACAATAACAATAACAATAACAATAACAATAACAATAACAATAACAATAACAATAACAATAACAATAACAATAACAATAACAATAACAATAACAATAACAATAACAATAACAATAACAATAACAATAACAATAACAATAACAATAACAATAACAATAACAATAACAATAACAATAACAATAACAATAACAATAACAATAACAATAACAATAACAATAACAATAACAATAACAATAACAATAACAATAACAATGTTATGGCAATGGCAAAAGCAATAACAACAACAATAATAATAATGATAATGATAGTGATAATGATAATGATAATGATAATGATAATAATAATAACTTAAGTGTCGTATGTATTTAGCAAATAAGTAACTGAATATTTCAAATAGGACATAAACTATTAAGAGTCCCAACTGGTAGGAGGCTGACCAGTTGGCTATTTACACAACGCGGTCGAGGAGCTGAACTCGGGACTGCCGAGAACAAATCCAGATAGCAGCAGGGTTGAAGATTTAATCCAGGGACCTCCAGATTTCATACACAGTGCCCTAAACTGGCTTTCCTAGAGTTTTGCAGCTTTTCGTGCTTCCTTAATGTAGGGAATGGCCGCAGACTGCCATACGTTGCTTAGAATGATTGGGGAGATTTTAAGTGTCTCGCAATCGGTTTAGATGCGATTTTGTTGTCTTTCTCTACGACACGAAGGTGTTCTCGGAATCGGCCGCCTAGTCGTCTCCCTGTTTCGCCAATGTTACTTTTTGCAAAGAGCGGAAGTTATGCAGTAGATGACATTGGCTGAGGTACTGGTGAAATGATCAGTCATCTTGATGGATCGCTTGGGTCCCGATATTTTTTCAACGTTGCGAATGAAAGGACATGTTTTGCATCATACCAGTGCACATTTAAAAGTTCCGCGTTGAGGACTTGTTTGGAATGCACTTCTTACTAAGACGTTACCTATGTTTTTGTCGCATTTGAATGAAGTTAATGGAGGTTGCGAAAAGATTCTGCAAGTATCAGGATCAGTTTGAAGTAATTTAAAGCTTTTTTAGATTGATGGATTTTACTGCGTGGTTGTGAGGGTGAAACGTGAGGATGAACGGAATTGTATCATAATTCTCCTTCTGAGACGTTTGTAGTGCTGACTGCCGATCAATTTGTTGGGCCCGATGATGGCCCGCTTAAACAACGGAAGCAGGATAGCCACATTTGTCGAAATCGCACATTTGCTCTGATTTTATGGAATAATCAGAGTCCTCGTTACGAAGACGAAGTCTAGAAAACTGAGAGTAAGGAATGGAATTCTTGACACGTTATGGATGTGAAGATGAATACAACAAGTAACTATGAGAATCTGTGGGTTTGTAGTGCCTTTAAGAGTGCCTGCCGGTAAAAATGAAACAAATTCTTAATTTCGCGGCAAGGGTCAAAAATTCGATTTCGCTCATATTTTTATGGTAGGTAGGCTAGGGTATGACAAAAACTACTGGATAGTTTTTTTTGGCAAAATATCCTTTTATTTCAAAGAAATATCCAAATTACCAAATTCCGTTGAAATCGTCATTTAAAGTACCATTTTATTAAACGAGTTTGAGAGCCTTGCATGCAAAACCACGTTATTCTTCCGTCTTTAAAACACTCAAATATTTTTGTACAATTTTTAAATGTGTACTGGGTTAATTTTAGGGAATGCTGCGGGTTCTTTTGGGTGCAGAGTAATTAAATTTCGAAGACACGTATTTCGTTCACTTAAAAGTAGTTCCTAAAACTAATTGATTTTTACCATGTGCGAAACCTTCAAATGGATTAAGCTTCTGGCGATTGAATCGCCCAAGGATGGTCTACAGACTCGTGTAAAAATTTCTTTGGGCAAATGATTGTGAGCGACGCAAGAGCTTTTCAAAGTACGTTAAAAATGCAAATATTTGACATCGGTCATCAAATTTCAATTTACGGGTTAGACATAAATTTTAGTATGTGCCACATGTCTTGACTTATCTTAAACTAAAATAGACACAGAGCTGATAATTTCGAAATGTTCCTACCTTATTTACCATAAAAGGCAGGTTCAATAACCGATTTTACGTGTTTCCCTCGCCATTCGTTGCATGTGCAAAGTTTCCCTCTGTTTACACAAGGTATGATGAACACCACCTAACTGTCATCGTATTTGAAGGTCGAATACCATGAATCAATCTTTCACCATTTTTCTGCGCATTTGATCACCACTGCATCTAAGTTAACAACGACTAAGTCATTTGTGGATAGTTGCTTGCCTTGCGCCACACCAAAACGCGATTCCTGGAATCCTTGTGCACAGCGGTTCGCTATTTCTTCGTCACGCAATGCGGTCGTTCCATTTTAAGGGTAGGGGTAGGGCGATCTGTATTTTGATACGCAACCACTTGGAGCACACAATCTTGTTGAGTAGGAAGAGAGTAAATAAAGGAAAAGAAAGAATGACCAGTGTACCTTTGTCTCCTGAGTTGTCTCCTGTTGTCGTCTCTTGCGCGACCAGCATCCTGCATTGCGTAACGCTGTGTCCCTAAACTCATACCTAGGTCTTTTCGCGCTGTGCCAATTTTGTTTTGTTACTTTTCTCAACCATTATGAACTCAATCCGAAATTTCACCCGAGTCTCTAAATTTCTTAACTTCCACAAAACGAAACAGTGCAAACACGTAATGAGGTCGTATGATGTTTTATAACTTGGCTGAATTTGCCTTTGAATACTTACGCGACAGTCGAAGAATTTTAGCGCCTCTGGCAAAGTCTTTTTTTTCTCCAATTGTTTTTCGCAACGTGATCGCACCGTTACCTCGATCTTGCTCGCGCTCTTGCTCCCGTCGTGCTCCCACTGTTTTTTTTTTTCTGACACAACAAATCGGTACGAGGTTTTTCTTGCGCGTCCGAAGTCGCATAATCTCCGCATGGAAACAAAATGTCGCAAATTATTGCCTGAAGCGTTTTGTGAGATTCCGCCATAAAAACAGAGCTGAGGAAGGGCAGCTACCGATGAAAGACAAAGAGAATATTGGACTAGACGAGGAAGAACTAGCGCGTGGCAAGACTACTTTGTGAATGAAGTCGTAGTACCTGAACATTTATTTCACACATGCACAATCCCAGGTCCAACTCGTTTTTATCATTTTCGAACTTTTTAGTGTGAACAGGCGAAACCAGTTGGAAAATTATACAGTAGTGTGGGCGAAAATAATTAGCTTTGTTTTGTTCCAGATTAACTGCGTTAGTGCGGTCGGGGCCTGATTTACAGCTCTTTCGGGGGTCTTCGTCTCATTTATATCTGGGCAAGTCTCTCCCTATCGAATTGAAGATGAGGCATGTAGGCCCCAACTGTTTATGTTCAAGACAGTAATTGAGTTTGCCTTTCAAAGTGACGCGTTACAACTGCAGCTACCAACTAATTTTTTCATAAGATCTATGTAGGGCTTCTTTCGTTTAAAGTTGATTGTTGAGATGTCAAGCTGATGAAAATTGCATGTCTTGAAGCATCTTCACAGAAAACTTAGTGTAGAGCACGCTGCGAATTCACAAATGTTAGGGGTCGTTATGCGTATCTCGTACGATAATCGGATGTTGAAGTAATATTTCCACCATGACTTCGTTACTCAAATCTTGTGTTCAGCTCTTCGCCGTGTTCAACTTCTTCGACTTCAGATTCATCAACTTGAAGAACTTTCTTTGAAGCGAGGCGTGAGAAAAAATCTTGCAACTTGCTTAGAAGTTAAATAACTCAAAGCATCAAATCTAGAAGAGCCATATGCGTTTCTGACTTTTCTGATTGACTTGGAAACATGGGAAGGATCTGCTTCGTTTACAGTCTCTTCGCCGATTTTGAATTAAGGACGTTCGCGCGAAAATTTTCTAACATTGATTTTTTTCTAAAAATTTTACCATTGAAAGATGATGAGTTAGTGATGTCAGAAATGTAAAAAAAACCCGGGGGGTCACCGACTTCGTTTCAGAGAGAACATGCCCAGAAGAACACCTAAATCTGAGTAAATCGGACTTCAAAAGCGAAAAATACCAAAGTGGCTGAAAGTCCCAAAATATTGCAGTTAGAGCTTTGAAGGGAAGTGTTCTCTGCCAAACATGGTTTAAATGGACCTTTTAAGAGAATTTAGTCAACTGGTGAGGGTATTCAAAGGACAAGTTCGCATTTAGCGACCATAGTTTCACGCGCCTTGCAGCCGCAAGATGACAGAATTCCATGTCCCGTGGACAGAAATCTTCAATTTTTTTTAACTTCCCACATTGATTTTTTGTTCATTTTTGGACAATGTGGAGATAATTGTAAATTAAATCTGTTTCTGAAAAGAAAAGTAGGGGTCACCGAACGTTCAAGATCGTTAAAGCCAATCAAAGATTTAGCAATGGGCACCTGCCCTATCTTTGTTCATTTTACTACTTAGCGCGCGCGCGATGCATGACGTGGCATGTGAATTTCGTGCGCAGTAAGGATGCGCAGTAACAATTGGCGCGAACGTCCTTAAGCATTGCTTTTGGTTTTCAATCAGTCGGGTTCTTTGAGTACCGGAGGATTTCAACGCCCTGCCCATTGACAACGATGAACGGGAATCAGAGGTGCCTTAGCCGTACCAGTATCCTCTACAGGCGTATCAATAGAGGCAACACCCTGTTCTAGCTTTGATGCATAGAACATCATTGCCTTATTTCTGTCTGCGAGCGTATGGTCAGTTTGCGAATATGGTCAGATATATTTAACAATTAGATTATGAGCTCGAGATTTCTATGAGGGGGTAGTTGATGAGGCCTGAAGCCGAATCAACTATCACCACATAGAAAGCGAGAGCGAATAATCTAATTGTTTTAGTAGAATTCTAACTGAAATTAACGCAAATAACGGTTTCCAATGATTTTCCCACGCATTGTTGAACTTTAACCTTAAACGAAGTTGCGCGTATCGAACTGTCTTTGGCAAATTTGCAGTTGTTTACGCGCGTAACCGCTTTTTCAATATTTTCAAGTTTTTTTAAGTCAAGAAACCGTAAATGTGCTTCGTTTAGTCTTCTCAAGAATTTAATTACCCGTTTACATCTAAAATTCCTTCCAAAACTTCGGGAAAAACTATAAAAACATTGCATTTCGTGGACGACCGGCAGCCACTGTACCATAATAATAAATAGTATTTCTATTGCGCACAACTCCAATAAACTGTCCGTGGCGCTTTACAGCAAATAAAAATGCAAATATTAATAGTTGTTTTTACTATCATCATCATCACCATCATCATCATCATCATCATCATCAGCAGCAGCATCATCATCATTATTTTATTTTCTTTTTTAGTTTGTTTTTTTCCTTTTCTAATAATATACCCTAGCCGCGAAAATGAGATACCGTGACAACATTGCGTGACGAGCAACTGACGAACGTAATAAGACTGCTACGAGCGCCGACAGGCTTGGGAGCAATATGTAATATTTTGGTGTAATACGTATAAAGCAGGCAGCTATCCACGAATGAGTAGGCCGTTCTTGACTTAGTTAGATGCAGTGGTGATCACATGCGCCGAAAGATGATCACAGATTCCTGGTATTCGACCATTGAATACGTTGACAGTTGGCAACGTTGTGTAAACAGAAGCAAACTTGAACGCTTAAAATACAACGAATGGTGAAAGAAGCATGTCAAATGGCTTTTAAACCTGTAAATAAGGTAAGAACATTTCGAAATTATCAGCTCTGGGTCTGTTTTAGTTTAACATACGTCAAGACATGTGGCATATGCTAAAATATATGTTTAACCCGTAAATTGAAATTTGATGACCGATGGCAAATATTTGCATTTTTAACGTACTTTGAAAAGCTCTTGCGTCGCTCACAATCATTTGCCCAAAGAAATTTTTACACGAATCTGTAGACCATCCTTCGGCGATTCAACCGCCAGAAGCTTAATCCATTTGAAGGTTTCGCACATGGTGAAAATCAATTATTTTTAGGAACTACTTTTAAGTGAACGAAATACATGTCTTCGAAATTTAATTACTCTGCACCCAAAAGAACCCGCAACATTCCCTAAAATTAACCCAGTACACATTTAAACATTGCACAAAAATATTTGAGTGTTTTAAAGACGGAAGAATAATGTGGTTTTGCATGCGAGGCTCTCAAACTCGTTTAATAAAATGGTGCGTCAAATGACGATTTCAACGGAATTTGGTAATTTGCATATTTCTTTGAAATAAAAGGATATTTTGCCAAAAAAACTATCCAGTAGTTTTTGTCATACCCTAGCCTACCTACCATAAAAATATGAGCGAAATCGAATTTTTGACCCTTGCCGCGAAATTAAGAATTTGTTTCATTTTTACCGGCAGGCACTCTTAAAAGTCGTATTTTGTGTTTTGAGTTGAATGCCGTCGAGAAATACAATGTCCTCGAGAGGGTTTTCGAAACGGTTAGAGGCCAAAGCTACTTTCACTTCGTAGCTGTCTTGTTCGCAAAAAAAAAAGAAAACGAAGGAAAGATGCAAGATCGAATATCGGAAACTTTGTATATATAGCTACAGATACAGATACATTTGGAAGAAAGTAGAGCGTATGCGCTTGTAATCAATGGACACGGCCTTCACACAACATAAACATGATAAATATTCTTTACAAACAAAAGGCCAAAAGCCGGCAAATAAAGAGATATTCGAAAGGCACGTGCAACTCTAGGCTGACCTGCGGCGAATTCGTGGCGCTCGTGATAGTATTACGGTTTCTTTTGGTTAAAAAAATTGTTGTCAATCAAGACCGCACATGCGCTTTATCGTGACAATGGCCCTTTAAGCGCTTATAACTCAAAAACGAGCTCGGTTACTCCCATTTGTTATTATAGAATTGTAATTAGCATGATAAGATGCAACTTTTTGCAAACTTTAAAAAAATCCTGTTTAGGGGGTTCAGAGCCACCTTAAATTTAAGGTGGCTATGAGCAAATAAGATGCTTGAAGTTGTTTGTAAATCATATTACGAGCGTGGGAACCCTAAACCACAACACAAGAATCCAATTGAAGTTGGAGATATGGAGAAATTAAAACTCGTATTTTTCAATTGACTGTGCAGACAAGCTCCACGAATTTGTGTGGTTCAACCTTTGTTACTATTTGGACCGG
>JAHPZR010054217.1:10000-12500 GCA_019787425.1 Platygyra sinensis | reverse complement strand
GTCGCCGAAACGCTTCTGTCAGCCATTTGAGCGATTTTGACGCGTAAGAGTACGTGTCACTGTATTGTAGCTTTCATGAAGGAAAAGCAGAGTTAGTTTGAATTTTAAATCCATACAAACTCTTACAGTACGCTTTGGTCACCTTTGGCTAAATTAATGCGAAATGTTTATTTGATGATTGTTATTATCTAGGAGCTTCTTCAGCAATTCAACACAAAAGATAAAGCCCAGGAGGGCCAAGTTTTACTACACGCCCCTCACGACACCTATGGTTAAAGAAACCGCTCGGAAAACGAGGGCTATTATTGATGATCTCCATCAAGGGTGTCATACCGACACAATGACAATGGCTTTTACAAACACCTGACCCACCGCGCAGACCAGTTTTCTACACACTTACAAAGATTCCAAACCAACTTTACCTGGAAGACCAATAATTTCGGAGTGTGATGGCCCAACAGAACGTATATCATCATTTCTAGACCACATCCTACAGCCTATCGCTAAAGCACAAAAATCTTACTTCAAAGATACCAAACAGTTTATCAACTTTATAGAAAAGAGGAAAGTTCCAAAAAATGCGAATGCGATTTCAATGGATGTCAATGAATTCAATCATTCACTTGCAGGGTTACTAAGACTTATACTTCAGGAAGACTCTTTCCAGTTAAACCGACTGAAAAGTTTCAATATACGCACTACACTTCCCGTCACGCTCCAGGCGTGAAAAAAAGCCTGTTTCTTCCGTGAAGAAGTCAGACCGTGTCTGACGCGATATTGGAAAATATATAACAGTTCACCCCAACCCTATGGTCAGCCTTTCTGAGTTCAGTTTCTTCAAGCCTTTGCATTTGCTGATCAGAACCTACGAGGTTCCGGTACTTTTGACTTGTCCGTTGGCCCTTTCTAGAGTTTGAAGTTCGGACCGTTTCAAAGCCTGTTTCTTCCCTGAAGAAGTCAGGTTGTGTCTGACGAAATATTGGAAAATATATAACGGTTAACCCCAACCGAACGGTCAGCCTTTCTGAGTTCAGTTTCTTCAAGCCTTTGCATTTGCTGATCACAACCCACCAGGTTCCGGTACTTTTGACTTGTCCGTTGGCCCTTTCTAGAGTTTGAAGTTTTTTGTTCGTGAAAAAAGGATTTATAAAAGGTGAAGCGCTCAGGCTTCTTAAAGCCAACTCTTCAGAGACAAATTTTGAAGAAAATATTTGAAAGTTCAAATCAAATTTGCATGTCCGAGGCTATTCAGACTATCTGGTAAATAAAGTCCTCAAAGAAGTCAAATTCACAAACAGAAGGTCGGCACTTGAGCAAAAACCAGAAAGAGTGCAAAGCGGATTAATGCCTTTTGTCACGCAGTACAATCCATCAGTGCCCAATCTTAAAAATATTTTAATGAGCAAGTGGCATTTAATAGAAAATCAACCATTGCCGAGAGAAATATACAGAGAACCACCTTTCATTTCTTACAGGAAAGGTAAATCTCTAAAAGACATACTTACTAGAGCTAAACTATAAAGGTAACAGACGTTAACATCACAAAACAGCGGGAGTCGTGTTAAGCCTATCAACTCCTTGTTAACCCCTAGTGGCACCTTTCTTTTTGTGCCTTTTTTCAATTAAAAGTAATCAACGTTGCGAAAATCTTCAGGTTTCTCCCGCCGGGTCATTGCAACCTCTGAAATCCCACTTCTGGCCTTCCACTCCCTTCCCCCATCCCGTAGATTTCCTGGAAGATATCTTAATCATCCTTTTCTATCAGACTTGGGTCTTTCTCTTTTTTTCTTTTCGCTGCTGAGAGGTATAATCGACTTGTTGGTTTGTGATCTTGGGTGCTTGTTTTCTTGGGACACCCGATGGAGACCTCCTTATTCAGTATGCCGTAGTTTCTATGGTAAAAAAAAAACTCTCTTCTGTCTATCTCTTGATCGACCCAGCTCATTTTTCTTAGTTTTGCTTTTGTTTAATCTTAATAGAGGGCCCTTCTGCAAAACCACTGTGAAGTAGGCCTACTCGTTAAAGATTAAGAGCGCCTTTTTTTCGTGACCGAGTGAGTGGTGGCACATGGTCCAAAAAATGACTACCCTCATATTTCGCTCAAAGATAACTCATGATGAGCTAATAAACGTGGTATAATTTTTTAGCTTAGATCTACTTAGATCTACAGAAAAATCGCAAAAACTGTACAACCTGCCGACCACTTCAAATATGGCGGACATAGGTGCACCGAGTGTCAACACATGAACTTCGCTTCTGAAAAGTGCAAAAGCAAAATCGCGTTTTTTCTTTTTGTATATTTGTTTGGGAGGTATTGGCAAATTATTTAAGCCGAAAACCAGGAGTTTTCGTCTAACTTTGAATTCACGGCTTGTGTTTGAAAACCACCAATATTTCATGGTTTTAAAATCTATTTTTGGAGCATTTTTTCAAGACACATTTTTCCTATGCGGTATAACTCCGAATCACTTGAGATTTAAGTTGTGATTAGTGGAAATGT
>JAHPZR010054217.1:0-5000 GCA_019787425.1 Platygyra sinensis | reverse complement strand
ATTTCGGTTGTATTCTTTGCATGAAATTGACTACCACCTACAACTCAGATAGACCATGCATTAGGGGTATTTCAAGAATTTCTGAAATCTCCCCATACAAAGTTCACCGATTTTGTGGGGGGATTTGTGGAGATTTAAAGGTTCGACAATACGTTTCCTTTCTATAATATATAAGTGTGATTTAACTACGACATAAGCACAAGCGTAAGCATAAAGGTAATGAGGACAGGCACAACACAAGCATAAGTACGGTAAACACAAGCAGAACAAAAGATTGTTTTAGCACTGATATAAGCGTAAGTCCATCATCTTGCTATTATGAGAACAGGAGGTATCGTATTAACCTAAAATAAGGCATTTATGCATTTAGTTTCTGTGCACACTTATGCCTTAATTTTCGTATTCACTTCGCTTTACTCGTTATTTATTCGATTATGCTCGGGTAATTTACCCATAATTCTATTCGATAAGTACCAAGAAAGGAAGAGCCTCGCGTGTTTTGAAGATGGCGGCTGAAGACCAGCGTAAACGATGTAAAATGTTACTCGTAAAGTGAAACAGCGCTGGCAATTTTGCATACAGATCAGGTATGTTTTTCATTTTGTCATTAGATTTAGGTTTTCTTGCAGATTTTTGCGACAATCACAAAAAATATGTCGTTAATCTTCACGCTATATACTTGGGATTTAATCTGTTTTTAGTGTTGTGCACGATCTGTGAAAAAAGTGCCCGGGGGTATTTTGATTTGCGATGTGCTGTTCGTAACGGCGGCCATATCTACATCTGTGATTGATGTGTTCCTAGGTATTCTCGGTTTTCACCAACCATGTGATCAAAATTAAAAATCGTAAGCATTCAGTGTATTAAGTCAAGAATCTGGGATACGATAGATGATTGATATATAAACAACCTCGCCAAGAATCAGCTCTCTGCTGTGTTTCATTCGCGCGTTATTTGCAGAAGTGTGTCACCCAAATTTATAGAGCTCTGTATGGAGACGCCGTGTCTCTGCTCTTCTGAGGGGCACAAATAAGGCGGCCGTAACGTGACAGAAACATCTGTCACTGAGTTTTGCTACTGAAACGAAACATTATTGCTCGAGACACCCGACACATTGAAATAAATACTTCTTCTAGTGCAAGCACTGTTTAGTTAGCAAAAACTAAAGCGATAACTCTTCTTTTGGCCTACGCGACAGCCTTCTTCGGCCGCCATTTTCATGTCACGCAACGCAAAGCTTGGAAATTCAAACGTGCTCTACTACAAAAGGAAAAACCCAGTCGAGCTAAAACGTTGTGAAACGTCAAGTTCCTATAGGGTCTTTTACCTGATGAAACTAAAACCTCAGACGAAAAGGTAATTTTTAAATGTGGAATATGATTACGTCACATGAAAACCGAGAATTGAGATGGCGGATGCTGGTACCCATTGAATCAAAACAGCAAATTTATGTCGATTTTGTGGCAAGACTGCGTCTTCAAAAAAGACTTCTGCAAGACCTAAAGAAAAATTCAAGCTTGAATTCGAACGACATGATATGGACATTGAAGAGGACAACGATTTTATTCATCCCCGCCTAATGTTTGCCTGACGTACGTGGGGGATTTTTATCGCCTGAGACGGTCAATCGGCAAATGCAGAGTCAAGTAAAGATATGAAAGAGCAACTCGGATACTCTGAGAATTTGACGCCGTTATTGTCATGGATACATTTGATTGACGTCCACCAAAAGTAGTTTTCGAAATGGAAAAAAATCGTTGGAGGGCGCGTGTGACTGATAACCGCTGTAAATAGGGTTACGGTTCAAGAACTTTCGCGGCACACCCCTATCCAAAATTCGCGGGAGTAAACCCAACCCCCCCCCCCCCCCCCCCCACGGCGGGGAAGTAAGCTTTAATCTTTACGTGATCTCTGTTCATCACTACCTTTTCATTTAGTCTTTAGCATACCTCTTTCATACAGATCGGCTTTTTTTATCAATCATAGCAAACTAAAGGCGTTAAAAATGTCGTTCGTCAATTAAAAGATTCGACCATGTTCATTTCTTACCACGAGTTTCGTGAACGCTTTGGTATCAAATAAAATTTTCCTGCTTTTCAATACCTTATATCTGCATTGAAATCTCAGTAGGAACAAACACTGTGAAGATTTTTATTAACTGTTTTTAAAAACTGAAAAGGCTAACACAGAAGTTTGCGAGAGACTTGTTCGTGTTAAAAAGAAAAAATAGCTGCTCGACGAGCACATGAATCTACGGCCAATACAATTCTCGGTTTTCATGTGAAGTCATCGTATTCCAAAATTAAAAATTACCTTTCCTTATGAGGTTTCAGTTCAATCAGATAAAAGACCCTATAGGACCTTGACGTTTCACAACGTTTTAGCTCGACAGGGTTCTTCCTTTTGTAACGGAGCACATTTGAATTTCCAAGCTTTTACGTTGCGTGACATGAAAGTGGCGGCCCAAAAAGGCTGTCGCGCGGTTCAAAATATGAGTTATCGCTTTAGTTTTTGTTAACTAAACAGTGCTTGCTCTAGAAGAAGCATTTATTTCAATGCATAGGATCTCTAGAGCGATAATGTTTCGTTTCAATAGCAAAACTCAATGACAGATGTTTCTGTTACTTTACGGCCGCCATATTTGTGCCTCTCAGAAGGACACAAACATGGCGTCTCCATACAAAGCTCTCTAAATTTGGGTGACACAATTCTGCAAATAACTCGCGAATGAAAAAAGCAGAGGCCTTATTCTTGGCGAGGTTGTTTATATATCAATCATCTATCGTATCCAAGATTCTTGACTTTATTTATTGAATGGTTACGGTATTTAGTTTTGATCACATGACTGGTGAAAACCGAGAATAGGAATCTCTGCAGTCTCTGAAGGACCTGGGATTAATTCAATATCTCCAGAAAACAAGAGCTTCTTTTCTGACAAGAGGTTCTAAGTGCCAGAACTGGGATAAAAATTCTGGATAACATTTATGAGGGCCTAGAGGGGCAGGGGAGGGGGGAGGGGGAAAGGGGTCCTAACCTCACATTTCCGCTCCTTTTTCACGAGAATCCCGCATCCCACACAGTTTCTTCATCACCATCCCGAATCCCGTTTTTCCATTCTACAAAAGATAATAAATGTAAGGTGTAGATTGGCTTCTTCGACTGATATTTTGAATTTACGCTTGTTTTTCAGTAAAGGTTCCTGCAAAAAAGAAATAGCTTTTTGCACCTCAGTATGATGAGGAGGCAGCGTGGCCGAGTGGTTAGAGCGCCGGATTTGAAATCCGTAGGTCGCGGATTCAAATCCCGTTCTGACCGCTTGTTGATGTTGTTCTCGGAAGCCCCGAGTTCAACTTCTCGGCTACGCTTGTAAATAGCCAACTGGTCTGCCTCCCGCCAGTTGGGATTCTTAACCTAGTTATGTTTGTTTGAATATTAATTTCTCATTGTTTGTTTGCATTGGTCCTGAAAAGCCCCGATGGGGAGTGGCCAATTACGTATACGTATACATGAAAGAGCACGATATGATATCATAACTTCGGGTTCGGAACTGGACTCGTCGGTGGCCACAAGATAGACGAGACCACGACTTTTATAGTGGAAAAAATCCCCTCAAGATTGCAGTAAATTTGAACCCTCGAAGAGACCGATGAGATCTCTCTGAGTCAATTGAGCATGGAGTCAAATGACTGGTATGCTATTATACTTCGTAGACTTTTCTGGCATCTGCAGTGAAACAAAATACTCTCTGAGTTTTCAATTAGAAAACTATTGGTGATTCCTCAGAAATAAAAATTACCGATGAATTTTTTTTTAACTTTCTCGGAATGTTCTCTACAAAGCAATGTTTCGAAAAATAAAAAGGAAAAGATAGGTCACCATTCTCGCAAAAGAGATATGATGGGCCAATCTTGCCCCATTTATGCCTGTACTCGTGCTAATCTCGCGCGTTATTTATTGGTCCACGTTACATTTTGCGGTAGCTGAAAGTACAGTTTATCGAAGTAATACTCGGAAGAAAACTTGACAGGAAGAAAGTATAGAACATATGGAGCAATGTCCAAAATTTGTGGAAAAAATCGCACCATTTAAAACTTGGTGGACGAAATTCGTTCGTCGAGTCGATGTTTTCGTGGTCATAATTTACATCCTAGAGTAACGGTTTCGTGCACGCTTTCAGCTATATCTTGTTTTCCTTCCGATAAATTTTTTTCAATTTTTCTTTTTAGATTAAAGAGGATAACATGGGCACTATTATTATGCAATAAAAATATAGGTCACCATGCTTGTTTAAGAGAAAACGAGCTTTTATTTCGCTGTCAGGCCTTTGCTTATTGGAAATTTCTTATGTTTTGCAATTGCACGCACTCATTTACGCGCGCTAATGACGCAAAAATCGTGCGCAGTCAGAATGCGCAATACAATACTGAGGAATCACCTTAACCAGACACACTCTATTTTTGATTTGAAAGGAGACACCAGCAGCTTTGGCCACTAGAAAGTTTATTTGGGTCGTAACGATTTCTCGAATTCCCAACAAACAGGCAAAAAATCCCGCATCCCATGCCCTAATTTTGGCGAGTCTCGCTTTCTGGGAAGCAGTCAAATCCCAGATCCCGTCAAGATATTTATCGTTTTCCCGATTCCCGTACCGTATTTTGATCAAATCCCGGATCCCGAGAATACCCTTTCAGACCCTGATTTATATTTCCTTCCAGAAGACCAACATTCTTCTTGTTCGAATTTTCTTCAATAAAACCGGGTAAAAAGACTCTTCTTTAAGAGCAAGCTTGGCAATCACAGATTACAACTGATAGCCAAAGTGAATTAAACAGATGAAACGTTAACACGTTTCTTAAAAAAATGTTTAATTCTGCCTGTTACTTTTTTGCGTTTAACTAATTTTAAAACTTCACATGGTAATATTTAACAATTAGATCCCGCCGTAGCCCGAAAGGCTGTGGCCCTTGTGGACGAAGGGTCTAATTGTAGTAGTATCATCC
>JAHPZR010054216.1:0-19818 GCA_019787425.1 Platygyra sinensis | reverse complement strand
CTTAAGTGAGATTAGGATGAAAACCAAATAATCCCTATAAAATTGAACAACACAAATTTCACCGTAGCAAATGGTGTAATAAAATTAAAGAATTTACTTATTGGCCGATGCTTCTCATGTTTGCTTTGATCACATTCAGTAAAGTGCATGCAGTATCACAACAGATCATGATTACGTTTATGGTAAATCAGATGAGTCTCAAGCTCGTACATAATAGGACTCTTTAACCATAATTCCAATTACGTAAAATTTCCATTTTAATTAAAATGACACCTTTTTTGGGTATCAATATAAAAAGTATATATATTCTAGCTAGTGTTTTAACGTGAAAGGTCAGAAAAAATATATATATAATTCGATGCAAAACGAAACAAAAAACGTTCGACTTAATACTAAGGTTTGACAAGTTGATGATAAGTTGATCAAACAGATAAGTGGGTCGTTCATGTTTGCTGGAGCAAGATAAATCCCAGGGCAACTTTGCTGTCATGAAAACACGTTGATGCCGAAAACAATTCAACTATAGCTAGGATAACTCTAGTATTGCATTTATAAAATTTATCTACTTACGTTCTCCCACGAAAATTCACGCCGTGGTCGCCTCAGCGTAAAAACTGAATCCACGCGGTTCCCGATTAAAACGTTGCCTAACGTTGACGATAAGGCCTCCCCGGTCGTGAGAATTTTCATGTTTGGTGTCACCACGAAGCTGAAAGGCATGATACGAAAGAACGCTTCACAAGTTAAATCGTGATTTTGATGAACAGACATGGCATCCGGAGAAGGCGGTTTAAATGCAGAGTTGTTGAAATTGAGTTGGTAAACAACATGACAACCGGTTTCAGTTGAATTATTTCTAAGAACCTTCATTTCCACTGTGATGCCATAAAACGTTCGCGCGACTTCCAGGATTTGCCCCATAACGTAGCGCAGAAATCCCCGCCTTTTGGATTTGTACTGTAATAACAACCCTGTGCTTGTTTCCTCCGAACAAAAAAATGTCGGTGACATGAGCTTTGGATAAGCGAACCGCATGTGTTCGTGTAAGTTGTCGATTCCATCCAGAAAATCCCTGAAATACCTTCCACTCACTTTGATGATCCTATCGTAGCCGTAGTTGCTGAAAAATTTCACGAAGCAAGTGCCAAAGAATTCGATGAAATCATCTGGGGTCATTTTAGTTTGTTTCCCAATCACCTCCGCAGCAGCAGACGCGATATCTAGAATTAGGTGGTCAGGATATCGTTCGTGTGTGACAAATACGTGGTTTTTAACTCCCGCGCGAGAGCGAATTAAATTCCATGTTTTTTCGCCGTATTTTTCTCTGAGGAAATGTTCGACGCTCTCCAGGAGCATACCGTACATAATGTCCTATGTGAGATTCATCTCGCTGCAAACAGAATAATAAGAACCATCAGTCAACGCCGCCTTGCATTAGAAAGTGGATTTGTATTTAATCAATTTAAAACAAACCGTTTTGACGATGGTCCTTATCCTTAGGAAAATGGATTCATTTTGTTTTCAGTTCCGGCGTTTACGCCAAAGCAGAAATTAAACGGATCAGTTTAGCGGAGCCGTTTAACAGCCGCGCAGAAGGGTTCGTTATTGATCGCAGCGAACAAGAAGCGATAAAAGAAATGGCATTTATGGTTTGCTTATTGTATTCTCGGTTGAGAGGTTACGTAAATTCCACGTTGTTAAACATGTGACGTCACAACTGATAACCTTTGAAACTGAGCTCAAGTAGATACATTTTCAATTTTTTGCATAAATAGCATGTTCTGGTTGACAATACAAGAAAAAAAAGGAAATTTTACAGTCAAGCCTGAACAATTCTGACAGGTTAAATTAGAATACCAGTTACACTTAGCCCACTTCGGAGCTTTCGTGTTTGTCTTGAGCCGGCCTTGGGCGCCCGAATGCATTACGAGTGTCGAGTTTACGGTAATTAGCATGTCATTCAACATATTTCAACTGAATTTACTAATTTAAATTAGCAGCTGCCGTTAAATTATCGCAATTTATGCATGGGAATCGAATTTTCATGACGATCAAAGAAAACCGCTTGAACGACTAGTTCTTCATAAAACCGCGAGCGCTTTATCAACTCTTTCGTACTTGAGTGCGTCTTTTTGTTGTTATTTTAAATCCACTTTCGAGATCGAGCGGAAAATTAGTCACATCCCAATAACCTTCACCTTTCCTAAATTTCCATCGTCCTGTCTATGTCATTTATATCAATAATTTATTTGTCATGAACACTGACAAACGGGCTAAGCCAACATTGTCTGAGTCATTTTTTGTTTACATTCTTGAATCTTGAGCCACTTGTGCTTTGTGCATTAAGCTTGTAATGAAAAATTTTGCGCACTCAAATGTCAGGCGATCTCTTGTTAAGGCCAAGGTGGGATTCTGGAAAGTTAGAGTGGAACGGATAGCAGTCGGCGGATCGCGGAGTGGAAGTTCGTTTAAGCCTATTGACACGAGCAAGAAAAACAGCTTTTTTTTTACTTTCCATGCTTTCAACTACGATATTTTAGATCCAGATTAGCAATAGTGCGTCAGGAGTCGAAAAGTTCAAGTTTCAGTCAGTTGATCCTAAAAAGATCTTTAAAAAAAATAAAAATAAAAAATAAAAAATAAGGATAAAGAAAAGAGACAGAAGCAAAAAGCTGTGTATCACCGGGCTTGCTTAACCTTCGATCTCTGACAGACCCTGGATGTACCAGGCATTTGATCATTTAAATGAAATTTGAGCTACAGCAAATGTTGTTCAGACACAAAATTGTCTTAGGCAAAAACGATTGCCCAATTGCTACTTCGTCGGAGATAAAGAGAGTAAATCTCTCATGTAAGTCTGGTTCCCATGCAATCAAGTTATTTCCAGTTTATTCCAGGTTCTGGTAATCTCAGGAGGGTTTAGAAAGATCATGTGCAACTCCTATGACGAGAATTGGAGTCAAGTCTAGAGCGGCAAGCGCTCCAGCGCATAAAGGTACACCACTCGTTATGAAGAACTGAATGCTTTATCTTAACTGAAAACTTAAGAGGGATTTCCTTGAGCCGAATAAGACCTACATGCGAGTTTAAGTCTCTTACCCTTAATCGGCTAAATTGCATAGATATAAATAATATTTCGGCTGGAGGCCAACCAGCCTTGTTATATCGTCTAAAATCAAAATTATTCCAGTTAACCTGATGAGGCTGGTAGCAGCTACCTGAAATAGCTATTTACGTGTACACACGTTATTTGATCGATCCATGTACTAGCCTGGGTACAACTGCTTCCTTTTAAACCGCAAGAAAGGGCATAATTTATATGTAACCGGCTCTTCCTGTAGTAGAGACTCCTGGAGAGAGGGGACCAGGGCGGAAAAGGGGTTTGGAGACGGGGTCTCAAAATACGTATTTCGCCTTTCTATTCAGAAAAGATAACGCTGACGATAACGATATGTGCTGTGTAAATAAATAAATACCTTACATTCCGTCTTAGACATCCTTATTCTAACGAAAAATTTGCTGTGCGCTGGTGTAAATTCTATCGAGAATTTTCCTACTTTAGATCCTCTTTTAAAGATTGTGGAACGGTTAAAGAAGATCAAAGAACAATTTAAATTAAAGGAGGAAGGAAACTGACTCTCGGTTGCATGAGGTCAGTTGCAAAACTAGAGATAGTAGTCAATTCTTAATTCTTTTGTACCCTGAAAAGAGCTAGGGAAGATGATAGATCGGCTTGTTACAACAGCTAAGTACGGTTGGAAAGTGAACTGTTATTGCGTGCTTTAACTAAGCTACGGAGTTGTGCATGGGCGTAGCCAGGATTTTTCAAAGGGGGGGTCACACTGACTCATACAGAGGGTACTCATCAGATTGTCACCTGAATATTTTAGGTTGTTTGCTTACAAAAATGCTTACAAAGGGGGGGTCACGGGCACCCCAGGACCCCCCCCCCCCTGGCTACGCCCTTGTTGTGACGTAAAACTCAGTAGATACACTTATGCTTGGATACAAATTGTGATATTTACCGATTTTCACATCGCCTTGACGGTATCATTTTGCGGTGTTTTTAAAGTTGTATCGCTGAATTTTAACATTTGACTAAGACGTGACGTGTAAGCTTTCTTAGAATGTTTCGTGTCGAATAACGTCGATCGAAAATTGAGCACTTTGTCGTTTCCCGTTGACAGAAATCTTTGCAAAATTCTGACTAGTTGGGCATTTTATGTCAAAAAAAAAGCGTCACTTTGTCATTTCCGTATCCCTTGTGTCACATCATTTCCCTTAGACAAGTTCGTACTTTCCCATAAGTAATATATTGAAAAATGGCAAAGGACTTACCCCAAATCCGTACAGCGGTTAATTAGAGTCCAGCAGTCTGTCGTCCTAAATATACACTCCTTAAAATTGTTCTATGAAGATAGACTTGAAATCTGATAGGTTTTGCACGAGTGTCTTGTCAAATCTGAAAAATATTTTACTGATTATGTTTCTTTCATGTTTTTAATTAAACTAATGAAATTGCGCTTTCAATCACATTTTTTTTTTCAAGCTATACTTTTGTTACCAAGGTCGGAGTGTTGCTGAAACACGCTGAAGGAATGTTCACTCTTGAGGAAAACATAGCACAATTTATCCACTTTACGATCACATGGTACAAACCGCCATGCTGGAGAGCAAACTCCCCACTGGTACATGTTTTGGATGTCCCAGTGGGCAGTTTGCTCTTCAGCATCGTGGTTTTTCTACCATGTGATCATAAACTGCAAAGGGCCTATTCTCATCTTACGCCACAAAATCATGCCTTAATTCACAACTTCCTACCGATTCTTCAGCCTCATATCAACACTGATTGCAGATAACAGAATTAAGATATAAACTGCATGACCTGTATCTCTGCTTTAACCTAGAGTTCAAAAAACTGACAAGTCGGGCAATGAACAGACAGTACGATATCCGACTGTATGTCACACGATACAGTTGAATATGGGTCTAAAACGAAAACCCTCTGGTCTAAAACCTCTCTTTCCTCGGGGAAAGACCATGCACTAAATTATACTAGGTATTTCCGTAGCGCATAAATTAAAATGTGATCTGAGAAGTTTGTCGCGCGCTCAGATCACATTTAAATTTCTGCGCTACGGAAATGACAGTACAGCAAAATAATGAAGCACCTCGTGGTTAATTTTTTCATATGCATTTGAAAAATAGAGTATTGGTGACGACAAAATATACTAAAATCGTCACTGCAGCGTATTTATTTCTCTTTATTGTTGGAGTTCAATTGGGCTACGCAATGTGACACGTGTTGTGCCGACCGAGATAAAGTAACTGTCAAGTTTGTCGCGCGCTCAGATGGAATGTTTAATTTATGAGATATGGGTCTTCGTTTTAGACCAGTGGTTCTTCGTTTTAGACCAGTGGGTCTTCGTTTTAGACCAGTGGGTCCTGGTTTTAGACCAGTGGGTCTTCGTTTTTGACCAGTGGGTCTTCGTTTTACACCAGTAGGTCTTCGTTTTAGACCACCGGGACTTTGCTTTAGACCACATGGTCTTCGTTTTAGACCACAGGGTCTTCGGTTTTCGACACATCCTGTTATTTTAGTAATCATAACACTACTTCATGTGGTTTTGCTAGCAAACCTCGTTAATCGCGCGTTGCTTTCAGGCAAAACGTTTTTTTTTTTTTTGGTATTGTATAAGATCAAAAGAGCGAGACTTAATCCCTTGAGTGCTCCGCGCGAGGTCCAGATAAACTGAATTACGCAATCCTATTAGTTCAACGAAGGGTCCAGAAGCTTATTACTGATTAACCTCGTTCCTTCCTAATGAACAAATAATTACATCGTCTTTTTCCCCCCAATTCAAAAACTCGTTAATAATTCATGAGCCTAACCGCCTATCAAAACACCGATAAAGCGTCACGTGCATGAGCTTTATATACGATAAAACACTCCTCGTTAGTATTCTTTATATAAAGAATACTGATAAGGCATAGCTTGTTTTTCTTGTATGCTAATATCTTCCCCTCACAATTTGAACCTTTGTTCGGACTCCCAAGACACACGCTTTTTGTGGAATGTTTTTGAAGCCGTTCAAAAAACTCGCAGCACGTGTTTTATCGGGTCTAAAACCGCTCGGCTGCGCCTCGTGGTTTTAAACCCCATAAAACACTTCTGCTCGTTTTTTAAACATTACTTCATATATTAGTGTACCACAAACCAACGAGGGCGAGAAGGCAGTGAATAATACCTCTACATTATATCTGGACCACAAAAAGTAAATAAAATTAATTACTGTCAGTTTCGTTCTGTGCATTGATTCAATTAAATTCTAGGAACTAGAAATGATTTTTTTGATTTTTTGATACGTAACACTTATTAAAGTCCATCCATGCGAGAGAAACTTCGACAAGAATTTTAGGCCCCATTTATATGGTCTAGGGCAGAGAGGATTCGCCGAGAGGATTCCCCCCACCAAGCCCCTTGACCCGAGTGGAGAGAACGCTATATTAGTATATTAGTACATGATTCGGGTTTTTAAAAAGTAAAGTAAACACATAGAATAATTGATTGAAACGAAACGAAACTGTTGCTGTCTGACAATTGTTGGCTGAGTTTGTTGAGTTTAGGTTTATTCATTTTACAGAAATCGGAGAGACGTGTTCTGTGCATTCGAATCAAAACACTCTAGAACACATCACGTTTATACTTCAACGTTGTCATGTATGTACCAAAACCGGCCTTGTTAGTTGGTCCTGAAAATGCAAAATGACTCCTTGCGTTGAAGGATTGGTTAAAACAATTTTAAAAAATGGTGGAGAAAAATATTTTGATTTGTCAGTGGCGAGCAAATCACTTATTTGCGGACACGAAGACTTAAAATTGCCAAAACTAACAAATCAAAATATATCTTGAGCGGGAAGAAAGAAATGGGTCGAATGAATAATAATTAAAATCATCACTCGTTATATGTTGCGTAATTAATGCAATTCAGAATAAAACCCCAGTAGAATTCTACGCACTCTGAACCAAATTTACGTTTCCATAGCTAGCGACTCTCTATTTCTTTCTCGTCGCTGCGCCACTCACACAACAGGCTGAGGAAAAGAAAAAGACGAGAAAAGCCCGAGCCCAAGCTGACCGACCGGCAACGGATTTCACCTGCCTCCAGTGCGGCAGGGATTGCCACTTCCGCGTTGGACTCAGTCCGGTCATAACCGATCCCGACGCTTCATCGGTATCAAAAACCAGTGCGCAACTTCATAGTCTCCCGAGACTGACGGATGCGGGGCAATCAGGGATTGCGCCACAGTGTGTAGAAGACACTGGATGAACACTGAAAAGAGTATTCGTTCGGTGTAACTTAATTTCTTCCAACATATTTACCATTCATCCACTTATTTTGCTTATTTTCCTTTAATGTAATTATACATTTCTGCCAAGCGACGATGAAGATCTTATTTAGATCATATCTTGGTTTCCGCGCTTATTATTATTCAAGATCTGAGTTTTATTTTCCGATAATATGTACACGAACATAAAAACTTGTTCATTTAGCTTATATATTCACAGCAAAGATAGTAAAAGCATAATTGGAGGGGTATGTAAAAGTGAATAGATTCTGACGACTCGTTAGGAAGCAAAATTCAGAAACTTAAAACATTAAAAAAACGGTTTCATCCGAAATCTTAGAAGTGATATACATTAGAACCCACCTAACACAAGTCTTCGAATAAACTTTCAAAATACTTTATTCTAAGTTTCAAATAAGACTATTGTCCGTCTTAATATATTAGCAATAAACTTGTCTCACCTTGATATGATTAATAGTCTTTTGCAAAGAAGCGCTTGTGTTTGGGAAGGACTGCGAATAAAAAAAGATATCATAGTCAAGTCATATATGATGCGGTCCGTTTGTTAGCTTGCGCACGTGACAATCATTCGACAATCACCCGTCACTTTATGTCTATTCTGAATATAAGGTCCGAGTTGCCCTCAAGAATAATAGACAGGCTGAAATCATCGTCTAAAGAAATTGGAATGAAGTAGTTCTCGTTGCCATCTGGATCCCGAGACAAGTAGAAAACACTCTGTCGATCAAACAAAATGAACGAGAACTAAAGCAGTCCACTTTTGTATTATTTATCTTCGGTGTTTACTTTTTACATTGGCTTAATAAACCATACTGCGGAAATGATAATCTTTTTACCACTAGACCAATTTGGCAGTAAAGAAAAAATGGAGTCGACTTTATCTTTGGAGATTAGTCTTGAAACAGAATACAATTACTCACCGTTTTGATGTGGCATCGAAAGAAAACTGTTATATGTCAATTAAAACCTAGCCTTTATATCTATCTCAGAAAAACGAGACTATTATTGTCTCTTGACAGAAAATAAGAAAAAAAAATCTGAATACAAAATATATTGCGACAGACTTTAAACTTCGCAATTTCCACTGAAAAGTTGATAACGTAGAGTAACAGAAGAGCAGGTCTTATTAAGAACATATGGTTTCAAAATTAACACTTACGTTAAGGTCTACGAGCGTCTCACTGTGGCATCTAAAAATGCATTTCAGTAATTTATTCATGTGTACTCTTTTGGCGACGTTTACTGCTGATAAAACGACCGACCAGCATCTGTTTAGTACTGAATTATTATTCATCTGATATTGGGCTTCTATTTTAATTTAGAGATAAAAGATGTTTCTAAAGATGTCTTAAAGAGTCTGTCTTTGTCAAGGTTGTCTGCATGGGTCCGCGTAAAAAAAAAACGTAGAATTCGCCAGCTAAATGACAGAAGGAACAATTGCTTTAATTAGATTGTCCAAAAAAGCTGCATCCGTTTTCAGAATCCAAATTTAAAAAAATAATATAATAGATATTGTTAATAATATGTATATGTATTGTTATCTCGCCAGGTGATGCCTGCCATAGACGCTCGTTCAAGCAAATTAGAAATTCGCATCATGATCAAAGTGCCACTTGCCATCAAACATCTACAAATCAATCTACAACCAAATTACTAGGCACTTTCCAGACCACTTTATAACTATACAACCGGTGGATAAATTCGATTTACATATGGTAATACCACTTTAAGCAGTGAGTTTTAATTTCAAACTTGAAAATCAAACTTGAATTAAATTTCATTATTCCATATGAGTGAGTAAATGGAAACAGAATCAAAACAAACCGTCTTTTTGTTAAATTTTGATCGTATTTGTTTAGTTCTCGCTGTCTCTTTTTAAGAATGACACTCCACTAAAATTACGGCAACACGGTTACTGTTCCTGATATGAAATCATTGATAGTTATTAATAAAAGTTGCACGAGCACCACTTAGGAAAGATTATGCAATAACAACAAATTTCACAATTATAATTCGTTAAGGGTGCTCCTGTCTTCAAAACTCAGTGGCGGAGAAACAACTCAAATATCGAGTAGGCGCGACATATTATGAGAAAATATCTAGCAAAACCGTTTCGGAGAGAGGTAAATAGATCGCTCTCTGTTCTGGCATGTCTTTTTTAATTACTTTTTGGGCGTCAGTACGCCAAGAAACGCCTCCACAACACTTAGTACAACTATACCGGTAAAAGTTTTCGCCAAAATTTGATGTTCGTTTAACATTTAAGTTCAAAGGAATGATATGTAAATATTTACTGTTGGTAAAACTCCTCTGAAAACTGTTGAAATACATGAACCAAACAATCGTGTCCTTTTTTACTTATTGCACATAAATATTTCCTCAAACATTTTTCCCGGTGATGTTTGACATGGACTCTGCCTACGTACAGCTTTATCGTCTGTTAAGCGCATATGAAAATATTTGTATTGTATATACGCAATATAAGTTTTATATTTATTTATTTATTTATTTTATTTATTCGACTTCCTTTTTCTCTCCTGACACAGGAACTGAGGAATAAGGCAACACGTCGGCGAGCGTTTCCTTCCAATTTAAAATGGCTAAGCTGATCTAAACCTCCGAAACTGATGCCACATTTCTACTTGTGTTTCGGCTCTTTTGAAGTGTTTTCCACGTGAGGGTAAACGTTTTGAAAACAATTTCTTCACGATAACATATCTGATCTGATTTAATCAAAATTCAGTCACTTGACGTTAAAATGAAATATCAGAAATAAATCAATTGAGTAATTCTAATTTGAATATTTTAAATTAATGCTTCTCAATGGTTCACAGCGTATGGGTTATTGCATGTACCATGTCCACAGGAATATTTTCAAAATTCTAAATTGCTAAAACACGTACTTAAATCATATGCAAATTTAGTAAGGGATCAAAAACAAAGATTTCGGCGGTTCACGAAAATATCTGATCAGGCAGAATAGAAGTACCCCTAAATCATGTTATTTTTCACAGTTTTTTTTTTGTTACAATCGCGCAATTGCAAAACAAATGTGATTTCCTCAGTTAAACAAATGGGCATTCTTAATTCTGTCTTAAGAATTCATTATCTGTATACTGATCTGCTGAAGGAGAAGTTTCGAGGGAGTACGTATATGAGGACCCGTACTTCGAAAAGAAAATATTTCAAAATTTCGTCCACACTGTTTCAGGACTACAATGCAAATTTGACTAGCTTATCTTCCTGGAGTTAACTGCTGTCAATAAAAACAAAAAAAGAAAACAAAAAAAGAACATAAATTTAAATTTGGAAAAGCAAAACCATTTGAGAATTACTTTGTTGTCGTTGCATAAATCTGTAAGTAGGTTTACGGTTAGAATCAAGTTAAAAGCCATTGCCCTTGATAAACTGAAAGGCTTACCTGATCCGAGCCGAGAAATCTTCTTAGGAGAAAATCTCAAAATTTTGAATTAACACAAGTCAACCTTTCACCGACCTACTGAGCAGTCAAAAAATAAGTCGGCGAACCTTCGTCAAGTTAGCTGTCAATCACAGACCAATTTTGTTTTTTTGTGGATAAATACATTGATTGACATGTTTTCAATGGTTTAGGTTCGGGATTAGGATATTCCTAATAACAACCTTTTACCACCTATATGGTTTGTTTTTATTCGACATCATCAAAATTCTAAAGCGTAAACCAATAACTCTTTTAAGCCTTTCTGTTTTTCGCAGTAATTATAAAACAAAAATATACGTGCAAAGTTCCATGCTTCAGGACTGCTTCGATGTGAAGAAGTAAACGTTTTTGAAACTCCACGTGCTCGTTCGGCGTTCGAAGGTTTTTTGAGTAGCACAGAAACCAGACTTTTTTTGTAACACCGTCTAGACTGTCAATCATCTATGACACAATATGTTTAAATTTAATCTGAACCGGGGGTAATGTGCAATACAATTTAAGAAAAGTTTAACTTAGCAATTAAATATGGCTGGTGCAACGAAATGAAGCCCAATCTATAAATTTATATATAGAATTACACTTATTGCTCCCCTGCAACTTGCAAAAACCTGCCAAGATAAGTGGCTTGATTTTTTTCAGTCCTCTCATGCTCAACGTTATTTATAAGTAGACTAAATAGCCTATAGGGTCTTATAAACACACTGGGTGAACTTGAACGTTTTTACGAAGTGTAACACAATCCTACAAGAATTTTTTTTCTTACGTTACTGACTTGTCAGTTGGCCGGCAAATAATATCATCAGCGCATGTACGCAGTCACGTATTCGCCGTATACTATATTCGAATTGTGATTGATTGCTGCAAAGCTGCAAGTTACTAAAGCCTGTGTCATCAGGAAACAATGTTTTGCAGCTTCGGCGACAGCAAATGGCTACAAGTTGTAGCAAGAAAGCAATCTTCCGTGTCGGCAGATGGCCATGATGACGAGATGATGACCCTCTCTGATCTGAGGTCAGAAAAAACATTTTCCAATCTGGAGCGCACAAGACAAGTTACTTTCTGTGATGTGGAACTCACCAAAAGGCCGTGCTTTGTGGTCAGAATGGTTAATTCACCATTTTAATTAGTGAAAACAAGATGTGAAGTCTACCAATGTAAACCCCTGAATACAAACTAAAAATATAATATTTTTTGCTGACGCGCTGTCTTGTAGGGTCGCTGGTCAAAACTTTTTTTTTTTGGCAAGAGATATTTTTTCCAATCGTTAGCGATTTGAAAGTGTCGACAGCATTTCAAATGCTTGTACCTTTCCTGGAAACTATTTTGCCCAGCGCAAGTAAACACTTAACATAATTAAAGAAACTTTTACCGCGAAACATAATCTATTCATAGCTACTTCAACTTCACGCGCCGATTCGTTATCAATTTACTCGACCAAACTTAGTTTCGAACGACACCAAAGTCAGACATTAAACATGCAAGTACCCGCGTGAAAGCACTGCTCTAATCTTTGATTACTACGGTTGCTTTTAGAGTTAGGCCAGCCTAAAAGCGTAGCTCCTGGGCCAGGTTGCTCAGAGCCCGATTAAGCTAACCCATGAAAAGGTAGAATTTTGATTTGAGTTTTGTAACTTTGCGGTGAGGTTTTCTGTGTATTATTTGGCCTCTTGTTTTGAGTTTCAATGATCACCATATACACAAAACAAAGCAGCAAAAAAACATTTGTATAGGGGAAAAATAAAATTTTGTTAACTTTTAAACTGGGTTAGCGTTAACCGGCTTCCAAACAATCCTGCCATGTTTTCAACAAAATCTGACATGAGCCCGCGATTTGATCAAAAACTAGCACTGGGCATGCGACCATGATGAGTTGTAGACTTGAGCCCGCGATATGGTCATGTGATACTGGGCAGGGAATCTCTTGATATGACAGCTGTCAATAAAACATAATATGAATGTCTAACATCAAAGATATATTCTGTAATCCTAGACTGCATGACTTGGTATTAGCTAGATGCCCTCCTATCCTCCATGTCGTCGTCGTCGCGTCGTCGTTGGGTGTTCCATACCGCTAGCCATGTTGACCATAAAAAAAGTTCCATGGGTTCCTTTTTCTATACATACATGTGGTCCAGTTTATATAATTATGGTGCTCAACTTGGCGGTCTTTCGGGTGCCGGAACTCCGCTATAATAACGTGCTCTCAATCTCTGATTACTACTAGCCTAGTGGTTACATCTGACTCAGAGGCGTGTCATTGACGGCACTTTTACCTATGCACTGGTCCTTCCCGGGCTTAGAAGGTACTGAAATAGCAATATATTTCAATTCATTTGCATTGAGAAATATAATGACCGTTTTCATTTAAACAATTGTCATTATCGCATATATTTTAAGTATCGAAAAAAAGTGTGCAAGACCACGTTCAACATCGGTAAGATGACACTGCTTCGTTCGTACCCAATCTTATGTTTTCAGAGCGCGCGTAACGTAAAACTGACACACTTTCCGTCTTTCACTGATGAATTTCTTGACTACAGCACTACGGCAGTTGGATTACCTAAACGACGCCTAGGTATTTTTCTTTTTAATTTCCCTACATTTGTCTGTAAAATTTGGCTGGTTAGACGGACGTCTAGACGCGGTTTGCAGGAAAAAAAAATACAGACAAATATATGGAATATTAGAAAAATTAACTGAGCGTCTCTAGCCAAACTACATCCTTCAAACTTGGTGACTGCAATCTTCCGCCTAGTATTTTGACGTTTTGATTCGCAAATTGTGTAAAATTCAATTTTAAGAAAAATTTAGTTGTCATCGAATTCCCATACAAAGACTGTAATCTCCGACCGCGCGCTTTGCCTATCCGTAAAGATGGTGTCGAAAACCCCGATAAGCTACAGTATCTTCACAATAGATTTTAAAAGCATTAGTTAATATATTCATGAATAACGTCGAAATTTCAAATCTAATTCTTTCAGATGAAAGCTGCCGATAAAGGCTTTAAACGTGTAAACTTTGGTCAGCAGAATGTCAATATACATTAATCTTTTGTCAAACTACCCATATCTCCAGCAGAGCGATGATAAAAATTTTAAGTGAAATTGTGACATGGATAAAGTGAAATAAATGAAGAAGCGTTCTCAAGTCGAATTACTCAGAAAATAAATTTTTGAGTTCCCCAACGGGAGTCGAACCCATGACTTTCCAGAAAATACCGTTTAGACGCTCTAACCACTGAGCTACGCGGCGGTTTTAAGGAGTTAAATAACTGGCGGATTTGTAATGGTAATAGGACTGAGTGGAGTCCAATTCGGTCTGTAATCATCCGAGTGATAACAAAATCGGACGACCGCGCAGCGGGAGTCCGATTTGCTTATCACGAGTATGATTACAGATAGAATTGGACGACACGAAGTCTTATTACCAATTAATCATAAAAATTACAATTTCCGAGAAAAGAAGAATAGCAAAGTTATGAAATAAAGGGAAAATTTGTGTCCCTCTGAAATCGACAACAGTCAAAATGGATTTGCTGGTTGCCAAGTGACGAGCGAAAAACAAGTCTTATGTCAGTCAAAAACGCAACCATGGCATGAAACTTTGCGGAATTTGCTTTAAAATTCCGAACGCTTGCCAGTGTAGTTTTTCCAGCAAGGTTTTTAAGCTGAGTCAATAGACAGTACACGTCAAGTTGTAAACATCAGAGCCAGAGTCAATTATGATTCTTCGTTTCCTTGGCTTTTTGGGAAGGGGATTTTCTTAAGTTGCTGGTGTTTTTTTTTTTAACACACTGAACTGTTTATTGAAAATTTAAAACGGCGCCGAGAGATTTTTGTAGCCATGCTGTATTTGGACGACGGCATACCGGTGAATTCTGCCACATTCGCTAATGAAGAAACTTGGTTTGAACTGATTGGAACTGCTGGACGAACATTCTCCTACAGCTGGTGGATTTGCCGAAACTGCAGGCACCGAACTGTGCAAAGAGAATGTCGAAGAAATTGGAGATATCGAGCTGGATTGTACAGGCACGTATCCGCTAGCAATGTGAAACAAATCTCGTCTTTCACAGGCAGTTAAATGCATTAATGTTTTTGGCTTTACACCGTTCTACCTATGCTGCCATCCATGATTTAGTTGCTCGAGCGATGTTTTTGGAGGCTGTGGTTTTACTATTATTTCTTTCTGAACTTTCTCCGCCTGATACAAGGGGAAAACTTGGCTTGGTCTACTGTCATTGTTCCTGTATTTTGATTTTGTTGAACAAAATGAGGATTTTCGAGGGAGGAAATACCAGCGTACTGTGCAGTGGTGTTACAGCTGGGTGGATGTTTACCTCCGTTTGCCGCGGTTGTTGCGAAGCGATAAACAATGCTGTGGATGGCTGAACTTCATCTGAACAAGTTGACATATCCACAAAGGAACTCGTCTGGATAGTTCGCATAAACATTTGTGTCATAGGATAAAATAAATCACTTCTGACTTCTAAAACATAATCATTGTTCGAGGGGAAAAAATTCTCCATTTTGAAGGAAGCCCCAATGACACTTGTTTCTATGGTGATTGAAACCAAGGTTGTGATTGGTTGATTTAAACCACAACTTTAAATGTGATTGGTTAATTTTAACTACATCTTTGAATGTGATTGGCTTATTGAACTGTCCGATAACAAACTGTCCGATAACAAGGTGTCCGATAACAAACTGTCCGATAACAGCTTGACAAGTGAATTAATGGGAAATAGGAGTTTTTTAAACCAATCACAATCGAGGAAATTGTAATGTTTATGATTAAGGAGTTATTTAACCGGCGCGATTTAAGGTTCCTTATAACCGGCGGATTTAAGGAGTTTTATAACCGGCGGTTTTAAGGAGTGTTGCAACTGGCGGTTTTAACCGTACATTATATAAGGGGATTTTTGTGAGTTGACAATAAAGTGTAAAGTTGACAGTTACTTGTGATAATTTCGGTGGCTATGTCTTACGAAAGCTCGCCTCGTCCCGGCCAAAGGGGCTCATCACCCGAGGGACCTTTCTGCTGGCCAAAACTCGTTGGGCATCGCACCCAAAGGTCCCCGTTCGCTAAACATTCATCATTTTGTTAGCGCCCCCCCCCTAACGGGACTTTTGGGCGCCGATGCCCCACAGAGTTTTGCCAAGCAGATAAGGTCTGGCTGATGAGTCCCTCTGGGGCCCCGGGGGGACCGAAACGATTTTTTGTGAGATGAATTTTAATAAGGGTATTTCTGTTATACTACGTACTGTTTTATTTACGGGTCTATACCAGCTGCTGATAATGATAACCCATTGTTGTTCTCTAACAAAGTATGCAAGAAAATTATGAGCCGAATCATTTGTTGCAGTGTTTTTCTGTTCCGTATTCTGTTCGTCTTGTTTCGTGCCTGTTCGCAAAAAAAATCGATCCCGCCACCGCAAATCTCAATAATACGGATGGCCACAGGGGGCAATCATAGTTTCAACCTGAAAAATCTTCGACTCCCTTTCAGTTTGTTCTGAGCGTGTGAAGCACTCGATGAGTACCCACAACTAAATCTTTATTCAGGACCCATCTCCATTGCAGGGGGAACTCTACGTTCCCAAAAGCACAGCGATAGCTAAACTTTGTTCAAAATGGAGGAAATTATAAACATTGGATAAATGCGTGACGCTTGGTCGCTTTGCAGTTAGCGGCGGGTGTATCCGAACAAATCCACTAAGGAATGTGCTCCTCTAACATAATCTTCGGAAACTATAAGCCAAGACAGTGCCTTCACGTGTGAGTCGGTGTTTTGCAGCTCGCTAAAAACCAAGCTCCTCGGCATCGAAAACACTCTCCACTCCTTCAGCTTGTTCCTCTCAGCTGCCATGATGGCTAGAAGGTTCAACACACCTTGTGACGTTCTACTGTACTAATTTGCATAAGATTGACTGCAACCTGCTGTGTCGGAGAGTTCGCACATTTTGGCTAGAATTGGCCAACCCCCCTTTGAAGCAGGAGAAAAATTTCGTTACCGCGCTTGTCGGAAGCCCAAAACTCGAAAATTTCGGCATCAGAGGACTCATAGACTTCGATATGTTTTGGATAAAAAAGTAGGCAAAACAATTTCATTTTCATGAGCACTTTAACAAAGGGCTAATACTCAGTGTTAATACGGCCAACATTCTACAAGTCTTAAGAGGCGGGGGAAAAACCTTGCTGTAACGGTCATCTATACCTATGCAAGATAGAAAAAAATCGATTTTCTGAAAATTTCGTCAGGAAGAAGTTTCTACTAACTTGTTGTCAAAAACAGTAACTTTAAGGTTGTTTGGATTTTTATCTTCTGAGCCAGACCCGCGCCCTTGTATTTTGCCCCTAAAAAGAGCCAAACTGGCCCCTGAAATTGCACCATTTTGCGAAGGCTGGCAAAGCAAAAATGCTGTGCGTGGCTGAAAATAAAAAAGACCCGTTAACCCTCATGTATTAATGTGTTTCTAAAAATAACCCTTGTCAGTTTTAGGTGACCTCTCTTGGGTAACCTTATATTCGCCGTCACTGTGGCCATTATCTTTTTTTTAAACAGTTTTTTATTAGATTTTTGATGTTATTGCTGCTGTTATGTTAGATTTATTGTGTATTGAGTGTCAGATTTCATATTCAAGGAACTATTTGTTTTTAGCATCTTTTTTTTTATGTTTATGTTTTTCTTTGTCCCTGGGGATTTTTGTTTTTATTTTTCTTTATTTCCCTTGTCAGTTGAGTCAGCTTTTGATATTTGTTATAATTTGTCAAGACAGATCATTGTAATCCTCCTTATCTTTTGGACGTATGCATTTTGTCAGATTGTGGTTATGTATATATTAAAGATTGTCATGATCTTTATGGTTTTCCTCGGAACACTGGTTAGTTTTTATTCGAGGTATGGTGAGGTTTGATTTATGTTAGTTTACGACTAGTTGAGTTTTTTTAGTTATATAGTTTCTGTACTCCAAGTATTTTTATTTAATTTGTTATGTTATTTATAATGGGTTGAGTTTTTGTCAGAATCTACTTAAACCATATTTGAGTATTATTGTTTTTTTTAAAATATATTTTGGTTAGTTAGGTTTTTTGACAACGTCTGGAATATATTTTTAAAATTTTTACCCCATTTTTTATATTTTGTTTAATTTAACAAGTACTATCTTCAAAATATGTATAATGATAACCGAAACCGGGGCGAAGTTTTTTCTCATTTTTGTAGTTTTTAGTTTTGCAAAGTTAGTACTTTTTTTTCGGCTCGTTCCCGGGCTCTGCAGTCTGCTAGACATCCAGTAAGGTCTGTGCAGTAGTCAATAACAACGTATTAACGTTACTTGTTCAACGCAAGCCGAGTTCCCTCCACACTTCCAAAATAGGTCAAAAGAGGTTATTTTTTTTTAGTCAATAACGTTTGTTTCTCAAAAGTCGTTTTTGGACCAAAAAAAAAATAAAGTCAAATTCTGGTACATGTCTATGAGGGTCTCATTGCTGGTTGAAGGGTTAGGTATCCAGTAAGTTGGGTGCGAGGCGGGGGTCCCCATTAGCCCTTTTGGTGGGTCCTCTGGATCCGTGTTGTTTGTGCTTTATTTTTTTTGGACGGTGAAAATTCGTTTATTTTTTTTAAAAAAATATTGGTTCTCTGTGCTTTTGACGTAGTGGTTTTGACACGGGTTAATTTTTAAGATTATGTTATAAGCAGTCATTTGACCATGAGGTTATTTAGTCGATACACACAGAGTGTGTAGCACTTGATACTGGAAATGACGATGAATAAATGTCACATCGAACAGTCAGAACGTATGTACTCCAACACCAAATTATTTCAGGCATGTACAGTTAATAATGAGAATAGTACAGAATTTATTTTATTATAGAACACGGGCGAGGGTTTATACTGGAAAATTGTATTAACATAGATAGGACCACTGCGCTTCCGCATCACTCTGATTGGTCCAAAATAAGACCTATCAGAGTATAAAACATGTAGAAAAAGCGGTTGTGATTTGTGTTTATTGTTTTGCGCTCTTCTGATATGAATTTTATAGTTATTTGGAAATTATGTAAGGTATAGTGAAAAAACATATTGTAGTTAGTTGATAGCGTGTATAGTTGTGTTTATGAATGTTTATGATGGATCGTGGTTTGATTGGGATGATAAATGATAAATAGGAATGGGCCTAGGTTCTTCTGATTCTAATAGACCTTAGAATTGATTAGGTTTTGACTAAAAGTCGTTTGTTAAGGTTTATCTTTAGGTTCATCGTATGAGAATTTTAGTTGATGATATTTTAGAAAATTTTATGTTGAATTGATTGGATGGTTTACTGACTAAGTGAGAGGTAAAAACGTTTTTTCACTAGAGTTTTATTGAGAAATGTGAGAGTAATGAAAAAGAAGTCTGGTTTAAATTCTTTGTTAAGTTTTTTGTTGAAGCATAGCTGGTATTGTTAGTTCTATAAAATAGTGAGATTCAATGTCAATGTGATTCACATATTTTTTGTATTTAAATGTAGGCGTTTTGATAAGTTGTTTGATTCTTTATATAAGATGGATGTATATTTTAGTGTGGGTCCCATATTTTAAAAAATCGGAAAGAATGTTTTAAGAGAAAATTATTTAAGAAGGTTATTTTTAATTATAAGGTTTTGCTACCCAAAATAACTATAGATTCCTTGCACACATGAGATATACATTACCTAAGTTGATGATATTGAGTGATTCTCACTATGCTAGTTATTGATAACTGAGTCTCTTATATCGTATTTAATACAATGAGGCATTAGATGATTTAATTGTATATAAGGCCAAAATCTGGGTGAAAAGAGAATTGAAAGATGAACAATAAGAGTGAAAAGATAGTAAGAAATGTTATGAATGCAGTGAAATGATACTATGACGAGATGAATGGTATAGCGGTTTATGACACCCCCCCCCTTGGTGTATGTAATTTTTATGTCTTAATGCTCGTAGTAATTTACTACTGT
>JAHPZR010054213.1:0-14431 GCA_019787425.1 Platygyra sinensis | reverse complement strand
GTCAGCCTGTTGCTATGGTAACCTATTATGTTATGAAAAAGACAACAACGTGTTTGCCAATAGTTGGGCAGTTTTTTGATACCATGATTGTCTACCTTAAGGACGCTCGCGCCCATTGCTACTGCGCATCTCTAGTGCGAACGCTATTCATTGGTCACGCGCGTGCCACGTCATTTTCAAGCGCGCGCACGGAGTCGAAAACTCAACAAAATATAGGGCTGATGACTTATGCGTTAACTTTGTGTGCGAATATTTTTGTTGGATGCTCGGTGACCCCCACTTTTTTTCGGCAGATCACTTCCTTTTCTGATTCTTTCCATTATACTAAAAAACAAAAAAAATCTGTACGTGGGAAGTTTTAATTATTTCGCATATACTATTCAAATAGGTTCGAATTGGCGCATGAATACAGGTGTGCGTAACTTAGGAGTTGTATTTTTTTTAAGGCTAATTCTAGCTGATTTAATGACATGTAGCAAAGATCTATCAAATAGGCCCATATGTGGTGTTTTAAACACACAAACTTAGATACGATTCTTCAACTTAAGTAAATGCCGATAGTAATGAATCCGGCCACAATCGCCTCGAATGGACTGGAAATCCTAGAAATGCTATGCTCTGTGATACGCCTTATCTTCAAAACGAGTTCGGTGACCCCAAATTTTTTTACGTTTTTCATCTAATCTTATCATTTTCTACCTGCAGTCAAAGTTTTAAAAAAATCTGTACGTGGGAAGTTTTTGGGCACGAACGTCCTTAAGGTGGCTCGAAACAGTTTTCATCTTCTATAGACTAGTTTTACAAATTCTTTTCCAATTACAGTTTGGTTTATCGGATCAGTGTGAAATTTACCTCAGACATAAACGAAGCGTGATAGAATCATTACATCATATTTTTTTCCAGAAAACCTAGTACCATGGCAACGATATTATGCATTCAGTTGCACCCCCAAAAGCGAAAGCTATCGTGTTATTAAGAGAACGGGTCGGTGAAATCTTCTCAAACTCCTTTATTACATGTTATTAGGAATGGTCGTCAAAATATGTAACTTAAGAAAAATTCTGTAGGACAGAAGGAAGCACTTTTTTTTCGGCAGATCACTTCCTTTTCTGATTCTTTCCATTATAATAAAAGACAAAAAAAACCTGTACGTGGGTAGTTTTAATTATTTCTCATATACTATTCAAATAGGGTCAGATTGGTACATTGATACAGGTGTGTGACTTAGAAGTTTTATTATTCAACTGCACTTCGCAGAGTATAAATAACGCTTAAGACGAGTACAAATATCACGCGATATTTGTACTCCAGAGGACCGGTTAGACAGGTTTCCTGCCTTTGACCAATCAGTTAGCTGGATTTCCTGCGCCAATTCCGTTCCGCTTCGCATACCTCTATCATGCATTCCCTTTAAATAAATATCCACGAAATTCGCTGGCACGAACATACCAATTTGGCGTGTTTGATAATAAATCTCTTATTAGACGTTTTGTTGTGTAGTATCGCTGAGAATTTTTACTCGTTGTTTGTATTTTGGCTCGGGCTCGCCAAAATACGGCACAAGTCGTAAAAATACTCAGCGATACTACACAACAAAACGTCTGGTAATAAGATACATGTATTTTTTAACGCTAATTCTAGCTGATTTAATGACATATGTAGCAAAGATCTATCAAATAGGCCTTAGATATGATTCTTCAACTTAAATATGTGCCGATAGTAATGAATCCGGCCAGAATCGCCTCGAGTGACTGGAAAACTTAGAAATGCTATGGTCTCAGCCCCGCTTTTGGGAGGCGCGGTGGGCTCATGGTTAGTGCGCTCGTCTCCGGATCGAGTGGTCCGGGTTCGAGCCCTGGCCGGGGACATTGTGTTGTGTACTTGGGCAAGACACTTTACTCTCACAGTGCCCCTCTCCACCCAGGTGTATAAATGGGTACCGGCGAATTTAATGTTGAGGGTAACCCTGCGATGGCCGACTAGCATCCCATCCAGGGGGAGTAGAAATACTCTCAGTCGCTTCATGCTAAGGAAACCGAGATAAGCTCCGGCCAGATGGGCCACTTGGCTTGAATGCAGACTTTTATCATTTTCTACCTGTAGTCAAAGTTTAAAAAAATATTCTTCCTTAAAACGTCCTTAAATGAATTTCAGCGTTTTCGCCTGAAAAGAAAATAATTGAAGTCAAGAAATCTGAATCAGTTCAGGCTTAACTATATTTACTTGGTTGCAGTTCGTCCTCAAGTTTCTCTTCAATCAGGACCTAAGTTCGTCATGGAAGGGAGTGACGTCACATTACCAACCTGTCACGTGAGCGGGTACCCGGCACCAGTGGTCACCTGGAGGAAGTCGTCTGGTCAGCTACCGCAGGGGAGGGCGCAATATAACAAGGGTGTCTTACAAATTTTCGATGTCCGTAAAAGTGACTCTGACACATACTTCTGTTCAGCAGTCAACCTTTTAGGAAACGTTGAAAGAAAAACTCAACTAGTTGTGGTTTCCCTTCCTGTGTTTATCGTTAAACCGCCTGGAAAGGTGTCTGCTGCTACTGGCGACACTTTGGCGTGAAACTGCAGCGCTACTGGTGATCCACAACCAGTCATCAGCTGGAAAAGACAAGGAGCAGCACTGCCCGTGGGGAGGAGTCACAGGACAAAAAATGAACTTATGTTAAGAGATTTGAGAATAGAAGATGCTGGGAACTATATTTGTGTGGCAACAAGTGCAGGAGTGTTTGATATCGAGACAATAAGTGATGTTCGAGTGGGACCAATGGCAAGTGGAACGGGTAAGTTATGAATGTTAAAAATGCATTTGTCGTAGAAAGAGAGTTAGATTGCCCTAAAAGAAAGAACAACAGGTATCGGGAACTGGAAAACAAAAAGATATGGTCCTGTTGGATATGAGTTATATGTGTCGGGTCATGAAGGAAAATAAAAACCTGTCAAGCTGAAGTCAATAAGAAAGGCAGTGCTCCATTGCGCTGACAAGCAGATAACGTTTTTACACTGTCACGAAAAAAGTTCAGAAATGAAGCTTGCAATTTATTAACTTCACAATCATAAGTCCTCATGACTGAAATTCTCGTCGACGAAAACTGATGGCAACGCTTTCGTTTGAAGTGAATCCAAGTAAACATCTGGAAGGGCTCTTAGAAGTTTCAAGTCCGACGACGGCATGTTAGTAAGAAGTGCCAACGTCAGGCTAGTTGCAACAGCACATAAACACTATAGTATCAGGCATCATTACTATTATTTATTAGTAGAATTCTACTAGTACACTAATGCAAATGCTGTAATCTGATTGGCTGAGCTATTGCACACTATCAGCCATTAGTGTGCAGTAGCTGGAACTAGTCTACGAAATGGCGACGTTTTATCGTTTTGCCAAGGTTTTGGAGGAAAATTTTGCTGAAAATGGATAATTAAATTTCTGAGAAGACTTAACGAAGGGAGCATTTACGGTTTCTTAACTTTAGAAAAGTTGAAACTATTGAAAAAAATGATGCGCTCCCGTATACAACTTAAATTTTAAATGCCGAATTAATCCGAGCGATATTTTTAAGGCACAAAGTTTAATAACTCGTCGAGAAATAATTGGAAACCGTTATTTAAAGTAAATCTTAGTAAGAATTCTACTAAAACAATTAGATTATTCGCTCTCGATTTCTATGAGGCGATAGTTGATTCGGCCTTCGGCCTCATCAACTATCACCTCATAGAAATCTCGAGCTCATAATCTAATTGTTAATTAGTATAAATTTCCCGTAGTCTATTGTGAATCCGCGAATTTGATTGGCTATATTACCGTTTTCTATCTCCTGATAGAAAACAGTTAGGCATCAGTGCACATCGCGCATCACGTTTGAGCCTGATGTAACATAATAAAACAGTTCTTTTCTACGCGTTACTTGACATGTTTTTCTTTTTTTTGCAATGAGATTAGCTACGGTAAATTTATACTAAAACAATTAGACCACTCGCCCTCGTTTTCTACGAGCGATAGTCAATTCGGCTGTGTCTCGTTGATCATGACTATCTACTCGTAGAAAACTCGGGCTCGTAGTCTAATTGTTAAATAGATGCTGTACTGTGTTACACAATGCATACTGTGCTAAAGGTTACCCTTGAATAACTGAGTCTAATATTCCTGTAAGTTCATATTTAAAAAATGATATCCACGGGAGCAGCGTATTGATCTGCATGCACGCTGCACAGTCACGCAGCCGGCACTTTTCGGCATTTTGTCTAAAGAATCAGCCATAAATAATCAACAAAATAAACCGATATGACGAAAAATTAGCAATTAAAACACCAGAATAGCGCTAGAGATTAAAGCAAAGCAGTTCGAACCGAGACAGAACTTGACTTTCTAATTTGGCGCATTATCGTTCGATGCAGCTTTTTCTTTCTTTACATTGGCCGACAGCCCACCACGTGACCTGCAAATAACTGCCTACAAATAATGGTCTGCTCATGCGTAGTACCGTCTAAACGTGTTTTGCTGCAAATAATATTCTGCTCGTGCGTAATAGGTACCACGTTCTCGAGAGCAAAATGGCAGATCGCTTCCCTGAGCTACCAGGAAGTGATTAAAAGATGAAAACAAACTTGGGGATCGAATGATAAAACAGTTATTGAACTCGGTCGTCGCAAAATATCGTGATTTGTCAGTGTCTCCCTGATCAATTATTTGCCTCAGCCTTCGGCTTCGGCAAATAATTGATCTGCTCGCCACTGACAAATCACGATATTTTGCTCGACCTCGTCCAATAATTGTTAATTGTTCGCCATAAAGCAAACTATCACTTCATTCAATTATTTTAGTACAGTGTTAACCATTAAACAACGAATTGATCATGTTATAATAAGAAAGACATCAAGCCATTTATGTTGAACGCTCAAGAGGTCCCATCTTGGATACAATGTTCAGTGTGCCGATCAGCCTTGTTACCAGGGCTTTTTCCTGAGGGAAAAGCCCTGAAAACAAAGTTGTGCGCAATTCTACCGCATTTGGCGATTAGAAAAGCCAGGAGAAAGGAGCTATCACTTTTATGGCGCGTATTCCTTTTTTAAAGACGGTCCCTCCAAATTAAAAGCGAATCTTTTTTTTATCACCAAAAAAAAGTTTATATTAAGTTAAGTTACTCACCGAAGTTTCAGCTTCTAAAGTGCATGCTATCCCGACAAATCCCGACATATTCCTTAATGTCACTAATTACTGCCAAGATACCTGACAAGAAATTTTGATATAATTATAGTTAGGTTACAATAAAAAGTTGAAATTAAAAACATAAGTTTCTCTTTTTTTGTCAGATTGTTCTGATCTGCTAAATTCAGGCCATACTCAAAGTGGATTGTACTCTGTCAACCCAGACGGTAGAGGACACTTTACAGTCTACTGTGACTTGCGCACTGACGGTGGAGGCTGGACCGTCTTTCAGAGAAGACAAGATGGCTCGGTAGACTTCTATCGGGGATGGAACGACTACAAGGCAGGCTTTGGTCAGCTGACTGCTGAGTTCTGGTTAGGAAACGACAAGATCCACCGACTGACAGCCTCTAGACCGAGCTCTTTACGAGTGGAGCTGCAGGACTGGAACAGAAATAAAGTATACGCCAAATATGGCAAGTTCAACATTGGTGATGAACAGGCGCAGTATCGACTTGAAGTGGGTTCATATTCAGGTACAGCGGGAGATTCGTTAGCATATCATAATTACATGGCGTTTAGTACAAAAGACAGAGATAATGACAGTGATGGCAGCAGAAACTGTGCTGTAGAATATGCAGGCGCCTGGTGGTACAAAAACTGCTATTACTCCAATCTAAACGGACAATACCTGGGAGATAAAAGTGATAACCGAGGAGCCAGGTGGAGCGACTTCAGAAGATCTAATTCACTCAAATTCACTGAAATGAAACTGAGGCCGTCGTCTTAGGAAGAATACAAGTAACAGGTTTAATCCTGTTAGTGACGTAAATGCCAACATCTGATCTTCGCTCACCACAGCTTACAATGATTGATCGATCAAAATCAATAATAAGTAGCTATTTCATTAACTTAAATGACGTTCATTAAGAATTCTTTTAAAGCCATGTTTTGAAAAGCAGAACAGTTTCCTTTGCAATCATTGCTCTTAGGATAGAAAATTAAACTATAATTTTCACGGCAGTTGTTATAGCAACCGGTTTTCTGGTATTAGCTAATCATGGCACTCTTTCTATTGTTTGTCCATTTAGTCAATTTGAGTGACGTGATCGGAATCCTCGTAGTTTTAGATTAAAAGAACAGAAGCTTCCTTTACAATCACTTTCGAGATGAGCCAGAAATTATAATTTTCACAACAGTTGCTCAAACAAACAATTTTCTAGTATTAGCCATGGTTGCTCTCGCTGCTTTCAATGATTATGAAACAGAATCCTGGTAATTTAACTTCTGAAAGAGGGCCTCAATTTAGTAGGGGTAATAGCCGTAAAACTGGCCAAATCGTTAGCCGTTAGGGGTAAAAAAATTTAAAATTTTGTACTTGTTTATCTTATAAAATGCTATAACAGTAAAGAAAATTAGCCACAAAAGCGCAAGTCTCAAGGTCTCTTGTCAAGACTTTTTTAACTCTTGTCTTGTGCTTTGGTAGCACGAGAAAAAGCCAGGAACCTATTAAATTGAATTTAAACCAGTAATAGTTGTTAATAGTGATAAATAAGTGATGGTGAAATTGCAGTTCGGTAAATAATGTATATGAAAGTAATGTAACACGAGCGTGGGACCTAGAAAAAATCTGAGTCCCGATAGGCTTTGAACCCATGAACTTCCGAACACCGGGAGGACGCTCTATCCACTGAGCTACGAGAACTCATGGAGAGCCAGGTCATTTAACTGAATTCTTACATGACATGCGTCTCCGGTCTCCCGAAGGATTCAGCAGTGAATATGTGATAAATAGTGATAAATAGTGATAAATAAGTGATGGTGAAATTGCAGCTCGGTAAATAATATATATGAAAGTAATGTAACACGAGCGTGGGACCTAGACCCATGTAAAAACTGGACCTGGCTCTCTATGAGTTCTCGTAGCTCAGTGGATAGAGCGTCTGCCCGGTGTTCGGAAGGTCATGGGTTCAAATCCTATCGGGACTCAGATTTTTTCTAGGTCCCACGCTCGTGTTACATTACTTTCATATATATCATTTACCGAGCTGCAATTTCACCATCACTTATTTATCACTATTTATCACATATTCACTGCTGAATCCTGCAGGAGGCAGGAGACGCATGTCATGTAAGAACTCAGTTAAATGACCTGGCTCTCCATGAGTTCTCGTAGCTCAGTGGATAGAGCGTCCGCCCGGTGTTCGGAAGGTCATGGGTTCAAATCCTATCTGGACTCAGATTTTTTCTAGGTCCCACGCTCGTGTTACATTACTTTCATATACATTATTTACCGAACTGCAATTTCACCATCACTTATTTATCACTATTAACTACTATTACTGGTTTAAATTCTTAGAATAATGTCTTTTTCCACCTTTGCATCTGTTCGAAGGCCTTTGGCATGTTTTAGAGCAATCAAAATAAATTTTTCACTTTTTTTAAACGATGAAAGATTTTTGTTAACTGTAAGGAAAATAAATCAACTGTTAGCCGTAAAAAGAGCCAAATTGGTCATTTCCTAGTTATTGTTTGCACTCTGTGTCAAAACGAGTCTTCGTGCCGAACCAACGTTACATTGTAATAAATCAAGTTTCATCTGTGTGTTCATTTTTCATGCAAATCAAACTCGGTTTTTTATAACAAATCTTTTGCACGACGCCTCGTTTCGAAACAAAGGTAATTCGAAACAATAATAATTTCGAAACAGAGCCAAAAGGTAACTCAGATTGTTAGCCACTACTCCATTGAGAACCTTCTAAAAAGAGAGGTTTCCTTAATTTACTATCACCGTCTTGATGAGGCAGATAACACGTGTAAGTTGGGATCCTTTATTTGAAAAGGAGATTATTTTGTGGTATATATAACCCGTTCTTAAAAACTGTACTTAGCTGATAGCTGATCTTCAATCAGGCATTCCTTTTATATATTCTTCGCGACAGTACGGGGCGCGTTGAGAGGGAGCACGGGGAGGAATTAATTCTTAATCTTAGCAGGCGTTTCTTTTCTCCTCGTGACGGTGCAGGGGGGGGGGGGGGGGGAAGGGGAGGCCATCGTGCAGCAGTAAGAATGCTTCATCTTAGTTTGGCTAATAAACACCTTACGCCCCCCTCCCTTGATAAACGCTTATTCACCATTAGACAGCTCATGCATGCAAAATACTCTCGGTAAGAAAAGTACAGAAGGCAAGAAGTTTGACATATTCTTTTGTTTTCTGTTTCCGGTAAGCGACCACTCAACATGATCACGTGTGATCGTTACAAAGTCTTTAATCAAAAGAAACAAAAGTTAGGTTTTAATAAAGCTAACCATACCGATGACAGATAATAACAGTTTACATATAAAGAAGATGAAGGTTTTGTTCAGTTTAGACTTTGATCAGATGGTTTTAATTAACAAGAGACACATTGACAATTTAGGTACACTCTATTATACTTTTCCCGAAAATTACTGCATATCATAATCAAACCACTTAGTTTTCATTTGTCTAACTTTAGCTGATAAGGTAATACCTTTATGTAAGTGATCAGTCAATCCAGCATTGTGCTTTTTTTTTCTATTTTTTCCTGTAAGCGTCCATGTCCCGTAAGTGACCACTTTGTCTCGCACCAAGGGTGGTCACTTACGAGAGAGTTGACTGTATTGACAGTGACATGAGCCCCCAATCAAACTGAAAACTAACACTTGGTCAGTAGTCAACTTAAAAAAAAAAAAGGTGACTGTAGACTTGAGCCTGCCATACGGTCGGCTGATCCTGGTTAGCGTTACCTTTTGTGGACAGGTGCCAATTGATTATACAATGGACGTCCAATATCAAAGAAGTACCCTATAAAACAAGGCGGCATGTCGCTGTCAACCTATTGACTGGGCTATGGTAGCCATCTTGAGCGACTACCCGTCGTTGTCGTCGTGCGTGCACGCCCACGAGCAATTCGCTAGCCGTGATAGCCATGACTGAAAATCAATTCATGGGTCTCTTTACTTTCCTTTTCATGTGCAGTGCTCCGCTATTATTTCGAACTTGTCTGATTACGTGACGTGTTACAATGTAATCCAACGTGAATGCGAGGCAATTTCGAACTAAAACTTCAAAATAGCCTGAAATTGCCTCACATACATTCTAAATTTCATTGTAGTGCAAATGAGCCGAGGTAACCGTGAAAAGAATTTTACTTGTATTGATCAATAAATGAGCGTTTTTATGAAAGTTTAAATTATCTACCTTGTTACCGACGTTTGGAATTGTCCTCCTTGATTTCTTTCTTGCCGAAGAAATATAAATGATCAAAAGTGCAGTTTTCTGAACAAAAATGACCTTAAACCCCGCAAAAGTTTTCTGTAAAACTTGAAACGCTCATTCCGAACGTGATAGAATGGAAACAATTGACCTCCCTCTAGAGCGCTATTTAGCTCAGTTTTGTTGGATGATCTTTCCCAAAGTCGAAATCAATTCGTCAAATATTTCCGTGTAACTTTACGCGACATGTCAGCTGTCAGAAGCACCGGATACATACCACAAACTGAAGGACGTTGAAAGCTACCTTACTGTATAGTAAATTTGGTTCCATTGTTGACACTTGCGTCCCAAGAAATACAACAAATAAATTACTTTTACCAGTAAGACTCTCGTTATATCCGGTAAAAGCGATTTCCTGGCGAAATTTAGCTACATTTCAATTTCTACTTGCGGGGCTTTACTTTCGCACGTACGTGACCAGTATTACAATAATGTATGCCTCGCGGACCAATTTATGCCTGTTAAAATTGCTTGCAATTCTCCCATGCCAACTTTGTTTCGCATGACATCAATAGCAGATCATTTGTCAAGTTACCCAAACTCGTTACCCAAAGTCGTGATCCCAGTATCACGTAACCAGTCGTGGAATTGCAGATTGATATCGCTGACATCATGGCTGTTCAAAAGCAAAATATGCCTTCCTTTGCTTCTATTATTTCTGTTCTCTCCATTGTGTTTTACTGCGCCGGCTTTTTAAGAGTTGAGCTGGAACTACACGAGCAAAAGCAAAGAATAAACGCTCTTGAAACCATTGCGGAGGCCAAGTCGCTGTCAAATGACGCAGATATGAAGTTAATCAAGAATGCTCCTGGTAAGTGTGTCTGTATACAAGCTAGGGTTGACAAGCTAAGTGAAAAATCAAGAAATACAATTATCAGAATCAAAGCTTGTTTCAATTAGATGTAGTGTGTCCGAGTCAAAACACAAATTACAAATAAACGTGTCCCTTCATGTCTGTTTGTTTGCAGACGCAATGCCACGGTCTGAACTGAAGGTTAGCAGGTCAAGCTTGTGTAATCCACAGCAAGGCAATTTCACATGAAAATAATTACTTCACCTTTTCAGTTTGATCAAAGTAAGCACAACCGATGGCGTAACATTTTGACAGTTTTTGCCGTGATGAGGAAATAAGTATAGATCGTTTTCACGTGACTTCACCGCTTTCTAAAATCCAAACCTAAAGAGCCACCAAATTTTTTTTTTTACTCATGAGGCATCAGTTATATCTGTTTACAATCATTTACAGCTCCATAGCGTGGTTCCTTTGGAAGCCAGAGCATTTTGAATTTCAGAGTTATTCCGGTGCGTGACATGAAGCTACGATCGCATTTGTTGAAAAATATTTATCTATCTCTTAATTTGTAGCCTTTTCAGAAATTAGAGCATTACGAAAAGTGCTTATGTAAATGTTTGTTTGTTAAGTACAGATAGCCAGTCGCCTAGATAGCCAACGTAAGTTCCAGATGTTTACACTATATTCCGGCCGCCATATTGGTGCACATCTGATGTGCACCAACATGGCGTTTCCGTACTGAGCTCTGTAAATTTCTGCGAAACATTTCGACGAATATCTGCGGTTTGGGAAAACGCACAGACCTAAGACTTGGGGAAGTATCTTCTTTATCTATTGCCAATAGGATCATAATTTCCTGTCTTTATCCACTGAATGGTTTTCGATTTATTTTTTTACTGCGTGACAGTGAAAACGGTCTATAGCATATGTTGACAATGACCTTTTTCATTCTAGATTGAAGGAGACGTCAAGTATTTCCGTTTTAGTCATTTCGAGAAGCTAGTAATGAAAACTTAATGCTTGCCTGCGGTAATAATAGCAGCACGGACTCTAAAAACTCATTGCCTTTAGCACAAAGTTAAGATCGTCATAAGTGCTTTGCATACAGAAGTCTTTCCGTCCTTTCCATTTAAATAAGTTTTGTATTTCTTCCCAGAAGATCAGTCCTCCAAACCGCCAAAGACGCAGCCGTCAAGTGCATCTCTGTCAGTCAAAGAGTATCACATGCTCGTCAGGACCACCAGGCCCTCCCGGTCCTCCTGGACCAAGAGGACACAAGGGAGATCAAGGTATTATGGGATCGCCAGGAAAGAGCGGAAAGCAAGGCATTATGGGACCTGTAGGACTTCAGGGAGAGACTGGAAACAAAGGCGAGAAAGGAGACATGGGGCCAGCAGGCATCCCCGGAACTAAAGGCGAACCCGGTGAATCAGTATCATCTCCTGCTGTTGTTGTTTCTCCTGTGACGTTGACAGTGAATGAAGGTGGGACAGCCTCGTTTCAGTGTTTAGCCAGTGGTAATCCTGAGCCTTCGGTATCGTGGAGTAAACTGAACAATCAGTCTCAAGTCACTCAGTTAGCGGTATCAGGAGGAAAGCTGGAGTTACAGAAAGTGACCGGAAGTGACACAGGCGTGTATCAGTGTTCAGCAACGAACATCCTGGGGAATTCTCGGGAAGTGGCGCGATTAGAAGTAAATGGTGAGTTTCTTGTTATTTAAATTATTCCTAAAATTCTTTCAAGTAAATTACTTGGCTACACTTCGCAGATTTTTGCAAATAACTTTTGTCGTTCTCGAAGCACGGAAAGCTTACAGTTAAAGTTAAGAAAAATCTAGCGTTAAGTTTTCTTTGGAAAAAGGTTCAGTTTTTTTATCACCTCTGGCAGTTTGATTAACATTTGCGTCGATTTTGATATTTCCGACCAATTGAAGCCATTTCATGGTCCCTTGAATGAAAAGGTTTCAGTAAAAGTGCACAAAAAAGCTTTTCAGGGTGAATGCATCTTATTTTACTTCAACAAACACTACACCCAGAGAAATAAAGTCGTAATTTTCGGGTATGCCTGCTTGTGATAGATTCTCAGTAATCAGTTATAATTTAAGTCCTTAAAGTTAAAATTTCAGGTATTTTACAGCTATCAGTTAATCATGACAAATTCCAGTTTCCAATTTCCATTTTCTCTCTGTTGAGCGATTTCAAATGGGGGAGGGGGAGGACATTGGTCTCCGCCCCATCCCCTGGTACTGAGTGTACTTGTAGACAAAAAGCAGAGATACGGATAATGGTCAGATAACAGATGGCTGGCAGAGAAGACATAGCCTTTCTCTCTTAGAGTTTTTACGTCTCCGGGGAGCCTATTTTTTCAGGCTTCTCCTTTCCAGTTGCTTAAATTGGAAAATTTACTGCGATGATCACTCTTCACTTTCACTTTGATCCTGTATGCCAAGAAAGTCAACCATATCGTTTAGCAAATAATAGAAATAAAAATGATCTTGTGCTCGTCAAGGGCAAGAACTTCATGCTAGCCCACATATAGAGCACATTTCCCATATTGTCTTATCCATATATATCCATATATGGAATGTCTTATCCATATATGGATATGTGGGCTACCATGAAGTTCTGACCTCGTCAAGGTTTCTTGTTAGACTTTTTATTGTATTTCCAACGTTCCTTTCTACACTAAGAAACCATATTAGTAGAGGGTCTTAGATTAATGACTTGTCGATTAGCGTGAGTTTTCGAGCCAGATGGTTCGCTGTCCATGCCACAGGTCCCGTATGCTATTTAAATCAGTTTGAGGTAAAAGTTACGCTATATTTATCTTAGCTGACAGTTATCTAAACGTTTCGAAGCTATCAGTTAAAACTAACAGCGATGATGTCTAACCCCCTGACAGTTCACCCCGAGCAAACCCTGAATTGCAGCTTTTTCGCCTGAAAAGAAAATAATTGAAATCAAGAGATCTAAATCAGTTCAGGCTAAACGATATTTATTTGCTTGCAGTTCATCCTCAAGTTTCTCTTCAATCAGGACCTAAGTTCGTCATGGAAGGGAGTAACGTCACATTACCAACCTGTCACGTGAGCGGATACCCAACACCAGTAGTCACCTGGAGGAAGTCGTCTGGTCAGTTACCCCTGGGTAGGGCGCAATATAGCAAGGGTGTCTTACAAATTTCCGATGTCCGTAAAAGTGACTCTGACGCATACTTCTGTTCAGCAGTCAACCATTTAGGAAATGTTGAAAGAAAAACTCAACTAGTTGTTGTTTCCCTTCCTGTGTTTACCGTTAAGCCTCCTGGAAAGGTATTTGTTGCTGCTGGAGACACTTTGACGTTAAACTGCAGCGCTAGTGGTGATCCGCAACCAGTCATCAGCTGGAAAAGACAAGGAGTAGCACTGCCCTTGGGGAGGAGTCACCGGAAAAACGATGCGCTTATCATAAGAGATTTTAGAGTAGGGGATGCTGGGAACTATACTTGTGTGGCTACAAGTGCAGGAGTGTTTAACACCGAGACAATCAGTGACGTTGAAGTTGTTAAGGAAAGAGGCACAGGTAACATATATTGTACGAATTATCGCAGTTATAAAGAAAGCTGATTCCAAGAAATGCGATAGTACTTCTGTCCTTGCATACGCTCAACGCGCGGGAAATTTGAATTGGCCAATCAAGATTTAGCTGGCGGGAAAAACTTTACAGTCCTGACATCAATGTAAGTTAACAGGAGAGGCATTGAAATCAGGCGACTTTTCTCGCTAGAGGTGTCATGAAATATTCACAAAAAAGGATTTACAATTCCCAAAACCCCATCAATTCGTAAACAGTGAAAAAATATGAAGAATTTTGTGCCTTTTGTGCTTCTAATTTGGCGCCAAAAATGGGTCGCCAGTCTCCGGCATAACAACTCGCTCGTAGTTCGTCGAGTGTCACCAGGTAGGATAATAGTTGTCTTTTTATAACAAAATATACTGTTCCTCGTCAAATTAAACCTGGAATTCTCAAGTTGACCATTAAAAGAGGTCAAAGCAACGTAAGCATTGTCTTTATGTTTGTACCTGCGAAGAAAAAGGCTATTATCGTGTCATTTCGGCAGGACAGCTAAGTTTTGACTGCCGCTCGTACTGCGGGCTCAGCCGCCGTATGCAAGGGTTCACCAAGAGAAACAAAAATAGATATTTAGCGCCA
>JAHPZR010054212.1:10000-17552 GCA_019787425.1 Platygyra sinensis | reverse complement strand
GGTAACTTATAGCGGAGCTCCGGCGGCCCGAAGGACCGTCAAGCGGAGCCCGATACCCATATAGGGAAATAAAGGAAACCAATGAATTGATTTTCCCATGTTATCGTGGTCAGCAGTATTTCTCGTGGGCGCGTACGCACGACAACCACGGCGACGGTGGAGTCGCGCAACATGGCGACGATGCTCCAAATAATAGGTTGACAGAGACATGCAGCCTTGGTTTACCGTGTACTGTTTGATGTATGACATCATGTTATAATCAAGTGACACCTGTCAAATCAAGTTATCCGCTGACCAGTATTACGTGACCACATCGTAGGCTAACGTTTATAGCTCATTGAGGTCACGTGTTTTATTAAAGTTGACCGCTAACCAAGTGTTGGTGATTGGATCGCGGGCTCATGTCAGGTTAACTTGATGAGAACAGAGCCGTTTTAAAAGTAAACCAAATTGTAACTGTTTCTTCTCTGCAAATGTGTTTTGTTTACAGCTTCGTTTTGTGTATCGGTTTTGTGATTATTAAACTCAAAATAGAAGGCCAAACAGTATACAGAAAACCCCACCACAAAGTTACAAAACTCAAATCAAAATTCAACCTTATCCTGGGTTAGCGTAATCGGGCTACAGGAGCTCCGCTTTTAGAGTGACCTAAATCTATATATTAAGTATATTTCAAGTGATAGAGCCATTCATGGGCTTTCCTGGACTTTGTTCTGTTTCAAAGAGAGGCCTAGGGTGCACTTATCTTAAGAGATTTGATCAGAGGAGATGCTGGGAACTATATTTGTGTGGCAACAATATTTGTGTGGCAACAAGTTCAGGAGTGTTTGATATCTAGACAATAGGTGATATTCGAGTAGGACCTACAGGAAATGGAACAGGAAAGTTATGATATGAATGGTAAAAAATACATTTGTGGTAGAAAAAGAGTTAGATTGCCCTAAAAGAAAGAACAAAAGAGGTACCCAGAACTGGGAAACGAAAGGACGTGGTCCCTGTTGGATATGTGTCATATATGTCAAGTCATGATGTAAAATAAGGACTTGTCAGTGTGAGGTATCTCTATGGCTAATAGGAAAGGCAGTGCTCAAATGCGCTGACAAGCAAATAACGTTTTTACACTGCCACGGCAAGTCTTGTGCGGTGTTCGGATATGCCGAAGAAAAACGCGTTTGTTTGACATTCAGTTTGCTAAAATTGCCGTTTTGACAGTGCATAAGTAACCTGGTAAGGATGGTTGAACTCAGCTAGAAAGTGTACCACCGAGATGCGTTGCCACAACTACATAAGGTGCTACCTAAGTTGAAATTAGACTTGTTCACATCTAAAGTACTTAGGGTCTACCCACTCTACTAGTATATAGATTTCCCTTCTGTGCTAGAATCTCAAGTGGAATATTTAGCAATTATTGAATGAGGCTGAATAGGATATGAAGAATCTGCAGATCAAGTAGGGTGTTATCCACAGAGGCCGAAGGCCGAGGTGGATAACACCCTTTGAGATCTGCAGAATTCTTCATATCCTACGAAAACCGAATTCAATAATTGCCTTATTATTCTTTCAAAATATTTTCCCGTTCTTAAAGGACTTTCGCCGTTTCGCTCTTTGTTTTTCCGCTTACCAAATATAACACAACTTCGTCCCCAGGTTTTCTCGGTCAACGGTTCAATAATCTGCAGCGGGCTGCGCTTTTGACGTCATTTTGACGTCATCGGTTCAATACTTTGCAGCGGGCTTCACTTATGACGTCATTGGTTCAATATTTGGTCAACAGCAGCTGGTTATGGTGAATTATGCGTGTGGTTTTAACCAATCAAAAGCGGGAAAATTTTTTGAATGAATAATAATTCTGCATATTACGCGCACATACCGTTACTGCAGGTACAGCGTGTCTAGTATGCAGTCATAGAAACGGTCTCAAAAATTTTTAACGGAATCCTTATTTATTTGTTTATTTACTTACTTATTTGTTTATTTATTTATTTATTTATTTATTTATTCAATTATTTATTTATTTATTTTGTTATTTATAAGCAATAGTTATACAGGCAGGTCCAATTTAGCTGAGGCTAGTTTTAATGGAGGCCTCTGATCCAACGTCGACCAAATTCCTTCTTCAGTAACACTAACTGCCAAGATAACTGACTAGAATTTTTTTTTTTATATGGAATAAAGTTACTCTAAAAACTTGAAATAAAAGATTGAGTCTCTCTTTTTTTTATCAGATTGTTCTGATCTGCTTAAATCAGGCCATACTCAAAGTGGATTGTACTCTGTCAACCCAGACGGTAGAGGACACTTTACTGTATACTGTGACATGCGCACTGACGGTGGAGGCTGGACCGTCTTTCAGAGAAGACAAAATGGCTCGGTAGATTTCTATCGGGGATGGAACGACTACAAAGCAGGCTTTGGTCAGCTGACTGCTGAGTTCTGGTTAGGAAACGACAAGATCCACCGACTGACGGCCGCTAGATCGATTTCTCTACGAGTGGAGCTGGAGGACTGGAACGGAGTTAAAGGGTATGCCAAATATGACAAGTTCAACATTGGCGATGAGCAGGCGCAGTATCGACTTGAAGTGGGTTCATATTCAGGTACAGCTGGAGATTCGTTAGCAGTTCATAATAACATGGCGTTTAGTACAAAAGACAGAGATAATGACAATGGGGGCACTACCAACTGTGCTGTGTATTGGACAGGCGCCTGGTGGTACAACGGGTGCTACAATTCCAATCTGAACGGACAATACCTGGGAGATAAACCTGATGGCCATGGAGCCGTGTGGCTCACCTTCAGAAGTTCTCTTTCACTCAAGTTCACTGAAATGAAACTGAGGCCGTCATCGTAAAAAGAATACAAGAAACATATTGAATCCTATAAGTGACGTAAATACCAACACCTGATCTTCGCTATCACAGCTTACAATAATTGATCGATAATTAAAATCAGTGACTAGTAGTTTTTTTGTTTTTTTTTTGTTAAGTCGAGTGACGTGAATTATAATTTGTATAAGGACTAACAACACTGATCTTTATTTTCCTTCTTTTTAAATTTATTTGTTATTTGGTCCTCGGATAAAAATAGATAAAAGAAAACAAACAACAGTTTCCTTTACAATCATTGATTTTAAGTCAAAAACTATAATTTTCACAGCAATTGTTATAGCAGATATTTTTCTAGTATTAGCTACCGTCGCTTTCAATAATTAGTCGATTTAACCGATTACTGAATGGTCCATAAAACCAAACAGGCAATCCAACTAGATTCCGCAAATCGTATAATTTATTCCAATAAGATTATTCGATCTAAAGAAAAGAACGAAATACATTTAAGAAACTGAACAGGATTCATCGGTACATAAACACGCGAGTAAAACTATTAACTAGAATTACAGCACTGAACACTTACTTCTTTGACGATGTCTAGAAGGATTGTTTCACGGTGTGCAGGTCAGCAACAGATAAAACAGGTCAGGGTATAACAAAAAACGGGTCAGCGAGACAGGTTAGCAAAACATGCACACATCTTCGAATGTGAAATGTCTGAACTGAAAACTGACTTATTCACGTGGTTTAATTACGTAAGTTAGTGTCAATCAAAGTTAATCAGGAAATCAAGTTAATAATTCATTGTATTGACAAAACACTGAACGAATGCAACCCTTGTAATTTTTGCTTCTAAAAATGACCAGAATTATCTCGTTTGCGAGATTGACGTTAAAGGGGCTCAGTCACGGTTAAACGGTTTGAAAAGTTTAGCTAAACTTTTCAAATTCGTTGTTTGCAATCCGTGTCAATCTTCTCCATCCTTAACCATCCTTGTTCCTTTATGGTTTATTATCATCTCTTTGATGTTTTTCCATATTTGTAAAGTTTTATTTTCAGGTTTCCTTCAATTTAACGGTAATTTTGTTGATGCTCAAAATACCGTGACTGAGCCCCTTTAAAGTGTCTATACCGCCAACAGGGTTTTTATAGTTATGGTAACTCTATACTGTGTAAAAAGGTATTCTAAGAAAAAAAATGGATTCTGAGATTTTAACGCCCTAAGATATCGCCTTAAAGTTCCCGCTTCAGCCACGCCCAATGAAGTTGACCGTGAGTCAGTGCAGAAAAGAGTCTGGGTTTCTGAATGGGTCGTGACGTCAAGTCAGGAATCACGAGATCCTTCTAGTTTAGGTAATTGTTGTTTCAGTAGTGGTGAGGAGTTTTTCTGGCAGAAAAACAAACAAATTGAAGTCTGCGAAACAATGCGGTCGTCAGCAAGCAAAATAAAAGCATAAAGCTTCGAGATTTCGTCACCAATCTAACATTACGCGGTCATCTTCATTGGGCGTGGCCAAGGCGGGAAATTTAAAGCTTGATTTTATGGCAAAAAGCATCGGAATTCACTTTTTTGGGTTTGAAGACATTTTTAGATGTTATAGAGATGATGAAAACCTAAAATAACTTTTTGGCGGTATAGACACTTTAAGTTGAGAACTGTTCATTGAAAAGGAGATGATTTTCTGGTATATATTGTCTGTTGTTAATAAATTTGTTAAGGTGATCTCTGGTGTTCAATCTGGCGTTCCGTTTCTCTTCGCAACCGTGTAAGGCAAGGGGAAAGATGTGTTACAGGGTGGTGGCCATAAGGAAGAAATAAGAACCCTTTGTCCAAGGTTAATTATCTGTTGGCCGGCGTAGAACCGGAGCAAAAAGAACAAGAACAAAATTTAGAAGACGAACTGTAGTTTCATGTATATCAAAATAAACATGCAAGTCTCCAAAAATATGTTTTTCTTGCTTAGAATTGTAACCTAAATGGAAAACGAAGATCAAAGGAAGGGAAAATATATATGATACATACTTAACGCCTCATAAATTGAACATGAGTAAAGCAACTAGCCCCAAGCTTTCCTGTCCAAGATATGTACCCGTGGTCGTCTTTCGTCGTCTGCAAATCTTAAATTTCCTAACTTCTTTCTTGTTGCCACGTTTTGAGAAAGCTGGCTACGTTTGGCTAATTTTTACTCTTTAGGGGGAACTGCTAGCGCGTATCCAAAAACCAAGTTGAATTATTAAGGCTGGTTTTCACTAGCGACGGAGTCGGAGTCGGAGTCGTAATCAGAAGCGTAGAGCGATACGATCTAGTAAAAAAAAGTTGGAGTCGGAGTCGGAGATCAAACTGACGAAGTCAGAAGCAGAACACTGATTCTGCTTATGACTCCGTCGCTTCTGATCAAGTTAAAACTGAATTGTCAGAGTCGCAAGCAGTCGCGGAAGAATATACCGATGACTTTGACTCCAGGCCTTGCGATTGGCTGGTTCTTCCGCTTCTGCTCCGACAACGTACTTTTCACTGGATCATAAGCGACGGAGTCGTAAACGGAATCGGAAGAAATGGAAACGTTCTGATACTTCTTACTCCGATTCCGTCGAGCTTATCACTCCGCTTGCGACTCCGATTTTAGATTTTCACTAGGTCATAAGCTCTCTTATGACTCCGACCACGACTCCGACTCTGACTCCGTCGCTAGTGAAAACCAGCCTTTTAGGAAACGTCTTAGCATGAAGCCAATAGGGTACACAAATATAGCTAATTCCCTCCACAACAAGCCTGAACTGATATGGTGCTAGAGTAGTCTTCCCTTGACGATCTTCCACGCGCTAGCATTTCAGTAACTCCTTACATGTAAACAGCCTTTATTCCCTCGTTTCCAGCAGAATCAAAGTAAGTGTGAATGCTCAGAATCTTAAATAGTCGTTTTTAGAGGTTTATTTTGGCAGTTGAGACGCGTTTATATGGCCATTGAAGAACAGGTGAGTTTTGTAGAGACGTTAAAATAAGAGTGGACTGTCTGTTGGGACCAAACCAAGTGATCGTTTAAAGAGGTGGCCATGAGTGATGTTCGACTGTGTGCTTGGATACAATCCCAATAAAATTCTAAACCCTTAATTATTTTCCTCTTTAACGACACTGTTGTGTTTGCACTGATTTAATTTTCCGCGGTTTCTGTTTCTCTCCTGCACCCAACCATCCTTAGGCCCCGTTTACACGGGCCCGGACAAATATTTGCACGGATTTGTTCCTGGATCGCCTGTTTACATGGATCCGTGCAAGTTCTGTTGCAGTGGTGTTTACACGGATCCGTGCAAATTTTAGACCAGCTGCGGCATTTGATTCCAGGCCATAACCGCGCTATGTGAGCAAAAAGTTGCACTGTTCGGGTGCTTACACGAGTGCGTACAAATATGGAACCGTGCCAGTCAAAAAGTCGACCTGCTTTTTTCAGGTCCCAAACTTGCACACTTAGCCGTTCAAAAATTCGTCCAGTTCCGCCGGTCCCGTGTAAACGCAAGGTGGAACCGTGCACGTTTTTGTCCGTGGAAAGATTTGTCCGGACCCGTGTAAACGGGGCCTTAAACAAAGTAGAGTTGACCTACATCTGTACATATTAACCTCTTTTGTGATTCGTTCTAGTTGATCTGCGAATGTAAACAGAGCTGTGAACAGACTACGAAAATGTTTTAATGATCTGGGACTTTTTATAATTTTGCAATTTATAAATTGGTCAACGCTTTGAATCGGGTTTAATTAAGTCTTAGGCTTTAATTTTCTGCCCATTCTATATACGCTTTCAAAAGACAGCGCGACCCAAACAGTTGTTTTGGATGAAGGGGAATATTGGTGAGTTAAAACGTTACTGACATACTTGTACCAGTAGTAACGAAACAGCATGGACTCTAAGTTTATGAAGGACATCTCAACCCTGTTAATTTCACGTTCAGTAAACAGAACGCATCTCTCATTAGGTCTCTAACGGCAAAGGCCTTGTTAGTCCCTACAAATATTCTAACTTCTAAACTGTCGCTAACGATTTCCCAAGAAAAACGAACGTGATTTAATCATTCCTGCCGTAGACAATGTTAAGAGGTAACCAGTCTGGATATATAGTTACAGGGTCCTGGAGAGAGGTCTATTCGTGCGTTGTGGAGATTTCGTCTAGATCTTTTCTGGTCGCTACCTGTGTTGACATACAATGTCATCAGTATTATCGTTTGTGTCACGACGTAGTTACTTGGGATGTAAATCGCGACGTTTCGACTGTCAACCTATTAGCTGGGGCATGGCCGCCATCTAGAGCCATTTTGAGCGGCTCTACAATCTACCGTCGCCGTGCGAGCGCGCCCCCGAGTTATTACGCTAGCCATGATTGCCATGAGAAAATCAATTCATGGGTTCCCTTTACTTCCCTGTACGAGTATGGTGCTCCGCTATTATTTCGAACATGTCTGATCACGTGACGTGTTACGTCTACCTTATTTAGGGGTGCAAAGTAAAATTATTACCAAACAGCTAAAGACCTGCATTAACAAATTTTATGCCTGCATTGATCTTAGGGTGATTTTCCACAGCGCTTATCGCACTGATCAAGTCCTTTTTTTTCCCTACAAAGATAAGATCAACCGTTCCCAAATGTCAAAAGTTGTTTAAAAGGCTAGTTCTTGGGACTGCCAGGATTTTTACATTCGAAAAACAAAACGTAGATTGCATGACAGGAAAACAG
>JAHPZR010054212.1:0-7500 GCA_019787425.1 Platygyra sinensis | reverse complement strand
TTCACAAGGCACGATGAGCGATTCAACTTCTCAACCATCTTCTCGGGCTGCCAAATCGGGCACGTTTGCGTCACTTTCAAGAGCGATCAAGCACAGTGGTTTCATCTTGAAGTTCTTTCCTTACAGAGTCGTAAATCTTTTGAACATTTCCTCTGTTTTCACCGAACTTTAGGCATTTCTCCCAAAGATTTAGAAGGATTCAAAGCTGATATCGCTTTCATTTACACGGCGCTCGCTTGCTCGCTGGCGATTTTACCACAAATTTTGATTTTTGTAACGCGAAATTTCATTGGTTCGTGCGTTATCAGATGCGCGTTTTGATTGGTTAGTAGGAAAGATGATTGTCTAGAGCGTGTGTTAAGAAAAGCTTTTTGGATCAAGAAGTTAGCAAACAAAATTTCTCTTCATTTGTCGAATTAATTTTGAGAAATATTTTATAAAAGCAATAGAAAACTTTTTTCCTGTGTTTGCATAGCCTGATATAAACACGAGAGGGGTTGGGAGAATTCTCGACAGTTATGCAAACCCTCGACTTCGTCTCGGGTTTGCATAGCTGTCTCGAATTCTCCCAACCCCTCTCGTGTTTATGTCAGTCTATGCGAACACGGAAAACGTTTTCTATTGCTTAAATAATAATGACAAAAGCTGAGAAAAAAAAATTGCATATAAAAGATGCAATTAATGCAGATAAAGCTTTTCGCTGCTGACATTATCGTTTAGGGTAGGTTTGAGTTCTTGAATTAGAAGAGTCGCCTTTATCTTGCAGTGAGTATTAGAATGACCTTTTGGTAATATCATAAAGTGGTCCCACTTTAAGTTGTGACCAGTTGACGTGACATGGCCTGCGATGGCAGATGCATGACAGGTGCTTGTGATCCCTTTAAAATGTTCTGTTTTCCTGTCATGCAATCTACGTTTTGTTTTTCGAATGTAAAAATCCTGGCAGTCCCAAGAACTAGCCTTTTAAACAACTTTTGACATTTGGGAACGGTTGATCTTATCTTTGTAGGGAAAAAAAAGGACTTGATCAGTGCGATAAGCGCTGTGGAAAATCACCCTAAGATCAATGCAGGCATAAAATTTGTTAATGCAGGTCTTTAGCTGTTTGGTAATAATTTTACTTTGCACCCCTAAATAAGGTAGACGTAACACGTCACGTGATCAGACATGTTCGAAATAATAGCGGAGCACCATACTCGTACAGGGAAGTAAAGGGAACCCATGAATTGATTTTCTCATGGCAATCATGGCTAGCGTAATAACTCGGGGGCGCGCTCGCACGGCGACGGTAGATTGTAGAGCCGCTCAAAATGGCTCTAGATGGCGGCCATGCCCCAGCTAATAGGTTGACAGTCGAAACGTCGCGATTTACATCCCAAGTAACTACGTCGTGACACAAACGATAATACTGATGACATTGTATGTCAACACAGGTAGCGACCAGAAAAGATCTAGACGAAATCTCCACAACGCACGAATAGACCTCTCTCCAGGACCCTGTAACTATATATCCAGACTGGTTACCTCTTAACATTGTCTACGGCAGGAATGATTAAATCACGTTCGTTTTTCTTGGGAAATCGTTAGCGACAGTTTAGAAGTTAGAATATTTGTAGGGACTAACAAGGCCTTTGCCGTTAGAGACCTAATGAGAGATGCGTTCTGTTTACTGAACGTGAAATTAACAGGGTTGAGATGTCCTTCATAAACTTAGAGTCCATGCTGTTTCGTTACTACTGGTACAAGTATGTCAGTAACGTTTTAACTCACCAATATTCCCCTTCATCCAAAACAACTGTTTGGGTCGCGCTGTCTTTTGAAAGCGTATATAGAATGGGCAGAAAATTAAAGCCTAAGACTTAATTAAACCCGATTCAAAGCGTTGACCAATTTATAAATTGCAAAATTATAAAAAGTCCCAGATCATTAAAACATTTTCGTAGTCTGTTCACAGCTCTGTTTACATTCGCAGATCAACTAGAACGAATCACAAAAGAGGTTAATATGTACAGATGTAGGTCAACTCTACTTTGTTTAAGGCCCCGTTTACACGGGTCCGGACAAATCTTTCCACGGACAAAAACGTGCACGGTTCCACCTTGCGTTTACACGGGACCGGCGGAACTGGACGAATTTTTGAACGGCTAAGTGTGCAAGTTTGGGACCTGAAAAAAGCAGGTCGACTTTTTGACTGGCACGGTTCCATATTTGTACGCACTCGTGTAAGCACCCGAACAGTGCAACTTTTTGCTCACATAGCGCGGTTATGGCCTGGAATCAAATGCCGCAGCTGGTCTAAAATTTGCACGGATCCGTGTAAACACCACTGCAACAGAACTTGCACGGATCCATGTAAACAGGCGATCCAGGAACAAATCCGTGCAAATATTTGTCCGGGCCCGTGTAAACGGGGCCTAAGGATGGTTGGGTGCAGGAGAGAAACAGAAACCGCGGAAAATTAAATCAGTGCAAACACAACAGTGTCGTTAAAGAGGAAAATAATTAAGGGTTTAGAATTTTATTGGGATTGTATCCAAGCACACAGTCGAACATCACTCATGGCCACCTCTTTAAACGATCACTTGGTTTGGTCCCAACAGACAGTCCACTCTTATTTTAACGTCTCTACAAAACTCACCTGTTCTTCAATGGCCATATAAACGCGTCTCACTGCCAAAATAAACCTCTAAAAACGACTATTTAAGATTCTGAGCATTCACACTTACTTTGATTCTGCTGGAAACGAGGGAATAAAGGCTGTTTACATGTAAGGAGTTACTGAAATGCTAGCGCGTGGAAGATCGTCAAGGGAAGACTACTCTAGCACCATATCAGTTCAGGCTTGTTGTGGAGGGAATTAGCTATATTTGTGTACCCTATTGGCTTCATGCTAAGACGTTTCCTAAAAGGCTGGTTTTCACTAGCGACGGAGTCAGAGTCGGAGTCGTGGTCGGAGTCATAAGAGAGCTTATGACCTAGTGAAAATCTAAAATCGGAGTCGCAAGCGGAGTGATAAGCTCGACGGAATCGGAGTAAGAAGTATCAGAACGTTTCCATTTCTTCCGATTCCGTTTACGACTCCGTCGCTTATGATCCAGTGAAAAGTACGTTGTCGGAGCAGAAGCGGAAGAACCAGCCAATCGCAAGGCCTGGAGTCAAAGTCATCGGTATATTCTTCCGCGACTGCTTGCGACTCTGACAATTCAGTTTTAACTTGATCAGAAGCGACGGAGTCATAAGCAGAATCAGTGTTCTGCTTCTGACTTCGTCAGTTTGATCTCCGACTCCGACTCCAACTTTTTTTTACTAGATCGTATCGCTCTACGCTTCTGATTACGACTCCGACTCCGACTCCGTCGCTAGTGAAAACCAGCCTTAATAATTCAACTTGGTTTTTGGATACGCGCTAGCAGTTCCCCCTAAAGAGTAAAAATTAGCCAAACGTAGCCAGCTTTCTCAAAACGTGGCAACAAGAAAGAAGTTAGGAAATTTAAGATTTGCAGACGACGAAAGACGACCACGGGTACATATCTTGGACAGGAAAGCTTGGGGCTAGTTGCTTTACTCATGTTCAATTTATGAGGCGTTAAGTATGTATCATATATATTTTCCCTTCCTTTGATCTTCGTTTTCCATTTAGGTTACAATTCTAAGCAAGAAAAACATATTTTTGGAGACTTGCATGTTTATTTTGATATACATGAAACTACAGTTCGTCTTCTAAATTTTGTTCTTGTTCTTTTTGCTCCGGTTCTACGCCGGCCAACAGATAATTAACCTTGGACAAAGGGTTCTTATTTCTTCCTTATGGCCACCACCCTGTAACACATCTTTCCCCTTGCCTTACACGGTTGCGAAGAGAAACGGAACGCCAGATTGAACACCAGAGATCACCTTAACAAATTTATTAACAACAGACAATATATACCAGAAAATCATCTCCTTTTCAATGAACAGTTCTCAACTTAAAGTGTCTATACCGCCAAAAAGTTATTTTAGGTTTTCATCATCTCTATAACATCTAAAAATGTCTTCAAACCCAAAAAAGTGAATTCCGATGCTTTTTGCCATAAAATCAAGCTTTAAATTTCCCGCCTTGGCCACGCCCAATGAAGATGACCGCGTAATGTTAGATTGGTGACGAAATCTCGAAGCTTTATGCTTTTATTTTGCTTGCTGACGACCGCATTGTTTCGCAGACTTCAATTTGTTTGTTTTTCTGCCAGAAAAACTCCTCACCACTACTGAAACAACAATTACCTAAACTAGAAGGATCTCGTGATTCCTGACTTGACGTCACGACCCATTCAGAAACCCAGACTCTTTTCTGCACTGACTCACGGTCAACTTCATTGGGCGTGGCTGAAGCGGGAACTTTAAGGCGATATCTTAGGGCGTTAAAATCTCAGAATCCATTTTTTTTCTTAGAATACCTTTTTACACAGTATAGAGTTACCATAACTATAAAAACCCTGTTGGCGGTATAGACACTTTAAAGGGGCTCAGTCACGGTATTTTGAGCATCAACAAAATTACCGTTAAATTGAAGGAAACCTGAAAATAAAACTTTACAAATATGGAAAAACATCAAAGAGATGATAATAAACCATAAAGGAACAAGGATGGTTAAGGATGGAGAAGATTGACACGGATTGCAAACAACGAATTTGAAAAGTTTAGCTAAACTTTTCAAACCGTTTAACCGTGACTGAGCCCCTTTAACGTCAATCTCGCAAACGAGATAATTCTGGTCATTTTTAGAAGCAAAAATTACAAGGGTTGCATTCGTTCAGTGTTTTGTCAATACAATGAATTATTAACTTGATTTCCTGATTAACTTTGATTGACACTAACTTACGTAATTAAACCACGTGAATAAGTCAGTTTTCAGTTCAGACATTTCACATTCGAAGATGTGTGCATGTTTTGCTAACCTGTCTCGCTGACCCGTTTTTGTTATACCCTGACCTGTTTTATCTGTTGCTGACCTGCACACCGTGAAACAATCCTTCTAGACATCGTCAAAGAAGTAAGTGTTCAGTGCTGTAATTCTAGTTAATAGTTTTACTCGCGTGTTTATGTACCGATGAATCCTGTTCAGTTTCTTAAATGTATTTCGTTCTTTTCTTTAGATCGAATAATCTTATTGGAATAAATTATACGATTTGCGGAATCTAGTTGGATTGCCTGTTTGGTTTTATGGACCATTCAGTAATCGGTTAAATCGACTAATTATTGAAAGCGACGGTAGCTAATACTAGAAAAATATCTGCTATAACAATTGCTGTGAAAATTATAGTTTTTGACTTAAAATCAATGATTGTAAAGGAAACTGTTGTTTGTTTTCTTTTATCTATTTTTATCCGAGGACCAAATAACAAATAAATTTAAAAAGAAGGAAAATAAAGATCAGTGTTGTTAGTCCTTATACAAATTATAATTCACGTCACTCGACTTAACAAAAAAAAAACAAAAAAACTACTAGTCACTGATTTTAATTATCGATCAATTATTGTAAGCTGTGATAGCGAAGATCAGGTGTTGGTATTTACGTCACTTATAGGATTCAATATGTTTCTTGTATTCTTTTTACGATGACGGCCTCAGTTTCATTTCAGTGAACTTGAGTGAAAGAGAACTTCTGAAGGTGAGCCACACGGCTCCATGGCCATCAGGTTTATCTCCCAGGTATTGTCCGTTCAGATTGGAATTGTAGCACCCGTTGTACCACCAGGCGCCTGTCCAATACACAGCACAGTTGGTAGTGCCCCCATTGTCATTATCTCTGTCTTTTGTACTAAACGCCATGTTATTATGAACTGCTAACGAATCTCCAGCTGTACCTGAATATGAACCCACTTCAAGTCGATACTGCGCCTGCTCATCGCCAATGTTGAACTTGTCATATTTGGCATACCCTTTAACTCCGTTCCAGTCCTCCAGCTCCACTCGTAGAGAAATCGATCTAGCGGCCGTCAGTCGGTGGATCTTGTCGTTTCCTAACCAGAACTCAGCAGTCAGCTGACCAAAGCCTGCTTTGTAGTCGTTCCATCCCCGATAGAAATCTACCGAGCCATTTTGTCTTCTCTGAAAGACGGTCCAGCCTCCACCGTCAGTGCGCATGTCACAGTATACAGTAAAGTGTCCTCTACCGTCTGGGTTGACAGAGTACAATCCACTTTGAGTATGGCCTGATTTAAGCAGATCAGAACAATCTGATAAAAAAAAGAGAGACTCAATCTTTTATTTCAAGTTTTTAGAGTAACTTTATTCCATATAAAAAAAAAAATTCTAGTCAGTTATCTTGGCAGTTAGTGTTACTGAAGAAGGAATTTGGTCGACGTTGGATCAGAGGCCTCCATTAAAACTAGCCTCAGCTAAATTGGACCTGCCTGTATAACTATTGCTTATAAATAACAAAATAAATAAATAAATAATTGAATAAATAAATAAATAAATAAATAAATAAACAAATAAGTAAGTAAATAAACAAATAAATAAGGATTCCGTTAAAAATTTTTGAGACCGTTTCTATGACTGCATACTAGACACGCTGTACCTGCAGTAACGGTATGTGCGCGTAATATGCAGAATTATTATTCATTCAAAAAATTTTCCCGCTTTTGATTGGTTAAAACCACACGCATAATTCACCATAACCAGCTGCTGTTGACCAAATATTGAACCAATGACGTCATAAGTGAAGCCCGCTGCAAAGTATTGAACCGATGACGTCAAAATGACGTCAAAAGCGCAGCCCGCTGCAGATTATTGAACCGTTGACCGAGAAAACCTGGGGACGAAGTTGTGTTATATTTGGTAAGCGGAAAAACAAAGAGCGAAACGGCGAAAGTCCTTTAAGAACGGGAAAATATTTTGAAAGAATAATAAGGCAATTATTGAATTCGGTTTTCGTAGGATATGAAGAATTCTGCAGATCTCAAAGGGTGTTATCCACCTCGGCCTTCGGCCTCTGTGGATAACACCCTACTTGATCTGCAGATTCTTCATATCCTATTCAGCCTCATTCAATAATTGCTAAATATTCCACTTGAGATTCTAGCACAGAAGGGAAATCTATATACTAGTAGAGTGGGTAGACCCTAAGTACTTTAGATGTGAACAAGTCTAATTTCAACTTAGGTAGCACCTTATGTAGTTGTGGCAACGCATCTCGGTGGTACACTTTCTAGCTGAGTTCAACCATCCTTACCAGGTTACTTATGCACTGTCAAAACGGCAATTTTAGCAAACTGAATGTCAAACAAACGCGTTTTTCTTCGGCATATCCGAACACCGCACAAGACTTGCCGTGGCAGTGTAAAAACGTTATTTGCTTGTCAGCGCATTTGAGCACTGCCTTTCCTATTAGCCATAGAGATACCTCACACTGACAAGTCCTTATTTTACATCATGACTTGACATATATGACACATATCCAACAGGGACCACGTCCTTTCGTTTCCCAGTTCTGGGTACCTCTTTTGTTCTTTCTTTTAG
>JAHPZR010054211.1:0-13716 GCA_019787425.1 Platygyra sinensis | reverse complement strand
TTTATATTCACGACTAAGAGACGGGAATGGGTGTGCAGCTCGAACTAAGGAGCCTGAGTGTTTAATGCCGTCCAAATATCATACAAAGTTCAACGTCATAACTAAAGAATAGTATATAAATATCACTACATAAAGCAACTCAGGCTAACTATCGCCGCCCGATACGAAAACCCAAAAACCCAAAGGGAAAAAAGCGGGAACGTATTCCCCAACCGATGCAGTCGGACAACCTCTGGGGGTTAAAAGTAAGAAAGAAAAATAAAAGTTGATAGTTCGAGAGCTGAGATGAATACATTACAACTGTCAAAACCTTATATACCTCATAACAATGGAGTCAATTAACGCCATAGCGGCTCACGTGCGCTCATACCAATAGGAAAGTATTTACATTCTCTGTCACTGCCACTGCGTTTAGCTCCGCCGAATGTAAATACATTCCTTAAAATAAACTGCAGAGATACCAACCCTCCCATTTTGGCCAAAAACCTTGTGTTTTTGGAGAATATTTCCGGCCTCCATTTTTGCTTAATATTCTCCTGGTTTTTGAAACTCTTCCTAGCGAAAGAAAGATAATATTTTCCTTTGTTTAAGCAGTCTTTTTAACACGATTCTTTGCCGTTTTTAGCTGTTTTTCTGTGATTTCTCACCCATTTTTGCTTTTGGTATCCTAGCATAAGACTGGTAGTTTTGGGTGCGGAAATGCACTGGATTGCTTCAACTTTGTGGAAGGTTTGCATTCATTCCTCGCATGCTCTCATGGCGCTCAATTTCTCCGTTGATCTTATGTTTATTCAATGAAGTCTAAGAAAAAACTTCACTATTTTCCATTGACTGTGATCTCAAAATGCAGGAAATGGCATCTTAGAGGCACACATCTTAAATTTTTTCATTCCCCCGGACCCCCTAGAGGCTCATGCCCGCAACAATCATGGGCACGGCTATGCCGGGTCTAAAACCGCCCGTTTTTAGTTGACAGGGAATCTCTGAAACTCGCATTCTTAAAATTTAATTCTGCCGCCTTGTGAATTAATCAACTACAAACTCATCCGGAGCATCTTCAATTGGCCCGGGGTGGGGCATTTTCTGCTACTTCCTGTCCCACATGGTGGAGCATTTGTCAGTTTTTGCATGCTATTAAAACTAATCCCCATCTTTCAGGGCTCTTACCCTTATCCAGAAACAAATTTCCAGAACTTTTTCAGGACTTTTCCAGGACTCAGATTAATTTTTTTCAAGGGCTTTAGAATTCTCATTATCCCCTATAATCCTACAATCTCAGTGTTAATTCTCTTTAATGCCTTCCATACACTTCAAATTTTTAGCTGAGTTAGATTTTCAGGACTTTTCAGGACTAGTGACCTTTTTTCAGGACTTTCCAGTCCTGGAAAATGTCACAATAAAATTCCAGGACTTTCCAGGTTTTCCAGGACCCATAAAAACCCTGTCTATATCTTAGGGTGGGGGAAGGGTGGTACTGGGTTTACTTTGAGTGGTGCATTACACTCTGTGGCTTGTGGTTCCACATTTACAGCACTATGAAAGTGTTGAGCCCAAAGTGTGATAGATTTGTCAAGTGACCACAACAACAGAACTTCCTAACTTATAAAATTTATTTTGAACAGGACAAATCAGGAGCTTATAAGTTCCAGTTATTTACATTGTTTTCAAATAATACTACTTAAAGCCTGACCTCATCAAGTCAGCAGTTTGAGAAACTAAAAGTTCATCTTGTTACTAAAAGTTCATCATTCTTCATTTGTGTCAGGATACAGCTAAAATACAGCTAAAATACACCATATGTATGAGTATATAGATATAAGGTCACATTAACATTAACATGGTGACTTACTTGTCTATCGAGAACATTTCGGTAATGTGGCGCAAATCAGCTTGCATTATAGAACATCAGGTATTAAGATCTCTTACCAAAATAGTTAGAGAGGGTCTGAAGGGACAGTTCTGCCCCAGCAGCTCACACACCTCCTGTGTTTTAAGTTAGTAAATCAGGGCGGGGTTGTTCGAAAGCCAGTTAACATGAACCCAGGGTTAACCGTTAACTGAGGCATTACGTTTTCTTGTTTAAAAATGTTTTTCGCCTTTAATATCTGGTGTAGTTTGAGATTACTACAGCTTAAAACTGAAGGGGAAACAATATGAACAGAACACCACACCAAAAAATTGCAAACTGAAATCAAAATTGTCGCTAACCCTGGGTTAGCTTAAACAGGCTTTGAACAACCTGGCCCAGAGCTATATCCACTGAGCTGAGTTCACTACTCAGACAAGGTGTTCCCTTGTTTAATATTAATAATTAAAGTGTAATCTTTCAACAATGTCTTGAATTCAGATGATCCTCACATCAACCACATCTAAAAAACATCTTAATAGAAAGAGATTGGCTTTAAATTATCAACTAACCTGTACTATCTTAATAAAAGGCTGGACCATTAGAAATAAAGGGAGGACACATGTACGTTTGGAAAAGTAAATTATCTAGAAACATTACTGACTATAATTTACTACTGTTGCAAGCAAACTGGATCATAATTAGATATTCTACAAAGCTTGTGAACGGAAAAACACATCCCTGTCTTCTTCAGAACTTAGAAGAAGCAGAAAAATTCCATCATAAATTCACCGAATTTATCCCTTCACTCAATTTTCAATGGTCCAGCCATTTTGTGTATTTTAAGCGCGCCATTTGTTTTTCAAATCGCAAGGAGGACCTCTCGGGAAACACAACAATCTTTTGATTGGTCAATTTCGATCCTGATCTCGCCAGCTGTCTGTCAACTGTTGTTTTTCATTCAGTTTGCGAGTTGCACGCCTTTGGGAAGGAACGGAAAATTTAAGTTTCCACTTGCTTTTATAGCGGTGCAGTTTAAAAAAAGTGTGCAGAGATAAGAAGCTGTGTCCACTTGAAGTCCTCGGAGTTGATTTTGTTTTGAACATGGTGTATAAAGCTGAATTGAAGCAGACTCAAACTCAAGAAGTGGATCCGTTTAAAACCGCCAAGAAAACAGCTAAGACACCATTTTGTTTTCAGTTCATGTTTCTTCCTGTGTATATTTTTCCTTGAATATAAGCAGCTGCTCATTAAAGTATTTTGCCTGAAACATTTGTCTTGTTTTCAAGCTAAGGTACTTGAATTATCCTTAGTTATTTTTCAAAAACTCCGTAAAACCTGACTTACGTAAGATGCGTCCCGTATTTAAGCTTAAGCTTGAGCCTGTAAACAAAACTGCATCTTACCAAAGGCATCTTCACTTCATTTGAGTTTAGAATCTCGTCAGTTTTCATAATTCGTATCTTGAGGTACCAGTCACTGCGATGAAAAAGTGTTTACATGTTTTAAGCTTACGTTGTTTTTCACGTTATTTTTTTTTTTGCCTTCTACAGTCTGTACACAACAACAATCCTAGCTGTTCATTTAAGTCGAGTGGTTTGTAGAAAGGCAATGGCAATCATTTCTAAATCATTTTAAAAAGATTACATTGCAATTGGGATTAGCCTTTTGAGTTTTATTGAGAGCTTCATTTGTTATTGGGTAATTGAAACTGAGGTTTAAGCTGCGTAATTTATTGTTATTTTCAAGAGCATTACTCAACTGCTTTACACCTTCATCTCTTATGTTATTACGAATGAGGTTTAAGCTGCTTAATTTACAATTATTATTTACAAGAGCATTACTCAACTGCTTTACACCTTCATCTCTTATGTTATTCCAACTGAGGTTTAAGCTGCTTAATTTACAATTATTATTTACAAGAGCATTACTCAACTGCTTTACACCTTCATCTCTTATGTCATTACGACTGAGGTTTAAGCTGCTTAATTTACAATTATTATTTACAAGAGCATTACTCAACTGCTTTACACCTTCATCTGTTATATCATTATTACTGAGGTTTAAGCTGCTTAATTTACAATTATTATTTACAAGAGCATTACTCAACTGCTTTACACCTTCATCTGTTATGTCATTATCACTGAGGTCTAAGCTGCTTAATTTACAATTATTATTTACAAGAGCATTACTCAACTGCTTTGCACCTTCAACTGTTATGTTATTTAACCTGAGGTTTAAGCTGCTTAATTTACAATTATTATTTACAAGAGCATTACTCAACTGCTTTACACCTTCATCTGTTATGTCATTATCACTGAGGTTTAGGCTGCTTAATTTACAATTACTATTGTCAAACAACTTTGTAATCTCTACACAACCCAACGAGCCAATGTTATTCTTGTCCAAATTTATGAGCGAAATTTGTTGACAGCTTTTAAGAACATGAACCACTGCTGTACAGTCAGCAGGTGCGAGGCGACAACGACTAAAATCTACAGCATTAAAGCCAATCTCTTCTAATTTACTTTGAACAACTGAACCTGATTCATTGTTTTCATATATGCATTTCATTAATGTCACAGCCAAATGTTTTTCGCGTTCAGTCGGCCAACAGGTAACTGTACGTGGCTCCACTGAATCGTCTTCTTTGAACTCTTGCATCAGCTTGCTTTCATCTTCCTCGGATGTTGTCTTAGGAAGAAGCTCGGTAAATATGTCGATTGATGGCTTATCTCCATCACCAAGCAGACCAGCGACAAACTGCATCACCATTTGCCATTCACCTTTATTGATGTGCTCAGCAACAAATCTTCGTAATTCTGGTTCTTTCATGGTATCAACGATATGCTTTGCTGCGAGGAATTCCTGCACGGTTAAATGAATGAAACAGAATTGAGCTTCGTGCTTGAATGGAGCAGTCTGACGATCTGGTAGGCGATGAAAAAGCTCACCTTGGACTACATCCTCGCTGACTTCGTTTGAGGTAAAGATAAGTTTTCTTTCTCTTATGCCATTGAAAGCAATTTTCGCCAGTGGCTTGAACTCAGGAGGCCAATCTTTTGATTCAATGTCTTCTCGACAGAGGCGTTTGTCACGATACTGCTTATTGTGTCTGAAGAAGAAAAGTTTCGTTGCTATCTGGTAAATCTGTGTCAGCTTTGTTGGAAGGCCAACACCAGTTGAAAGATTTTCGTAATTTAGAACTTCCAACAAGCATCAGCAGACAATGAAAAGGTTGACAGGGATATAGCATAACGTGAAAATGTTCATATTCGTGCTGATGTGCTGCCATATTTTTTTTCCTGTGTCATTCTTCGCTACATTTTTCGTAAAGTTGTCGACGTATTCTTCAACCTGTTCAGATGCGAAGCCAAGAATTTCAAATGTTCTGCGGAAAGCAAAACGTGTTACGTCAGACACGGCAGTGGGTCTTGTGGTTGTTATAACAGTGGCTCCATCAAGAAGATGTCCTTTCACTATGTTGTAAAAGAGGGCAGAAAGAGGCATCGGTTGTTTAGAGCTCAAGCAAAGGAGCTGGTTAGCGCGGAAACTTGAAATATCCGAAAACTCGTCTAAGCCGTCAAATAGTATTAGTAGTTTTTCGGGATTTTCAAGAATGTAACTAAAAATCTCATCATTGAGACATTCTGGCGGTAAAAATTCCGATCTTTCGAGCAGTTCACGAAGGCTGAGTTTTTCTACAGAGTTAAATCTTCTGAATTTCAGAAGGAAGACAAAGTCAAAGTGCAGTTCTGCCGCATTAAGCAGGCGGCGGTTAAATGCCCAATCACGTAAAAATTTTGTGCAAAACAATGTTTTCCCGATACCGGGACGGCCAACAATAAGGACTTTTGCGTTTTCAGCATCAACAATATCTCCTCGTGTTTTCGGTAGAGAATTTTCTTTTGGCCTTGGGTAGACCTTGAGCTGTTTCTCTCTGTCTCCCGAGAAATCATATCGTGCCATGTTTGTAATAATAACCAAGTTAGTATAAATACTATCAATCGTCAGATCTTCATTGCGTGTTGTTTCACCGTGCTTTTTTTGAAACGGGGCCTCGAGATCTGTGGGTCTCTCCGTGTTTATTATGAAACTTTTCTTTAGGCTTTCGATGAATGCGGATAATGACTGTACTTGTTGTAGCACGTGATCTCCAGATTCTTGAGAGTCTTGTTCTTCACGAGCGGGGAGATGATCAGCCAGAGACTGTACTTCCTGTAGTTCGTGATCTTCAGATTCTTGAGAGTCTTGCTCTTCTCGAGGAGGGAGATGATCTGCCAGAAACTGTGAATCTTCGAGGAATTTCTTTCCTTTTCTTGCTCGTGACAAGATACAGATTATCTCAATCAGGGTAACAAGCGCAAAGGCTCCATTAAGAACAGTAACAGTATGCATCCAGGAGGTTTTCTTTGTTGCTCGTTGATTGTGACATATGGTAGTGTTCTGAATGCTGCTGGTTGATGATGCGTTGGCCGCGTGACTGCCTCCTGCTATTTGGCAAAGAAAGTCGGAGGGAAAATTAACAGGATAAAGAACTTGAGTCTGCAAGACTATAAAAACAATTCCGATAGCAGATCTGGTGACAAGTTGACAAAGATATGCCACAATCAGCCTGCGCTTTCTTTCAGGTGGGCGTCCGCGATTGCCTGCCAGCAGTTTGTTGACTCTTGACTTTACGAGTCGAGAATAAATCCCTCCAACAAGTACAATGAGGGAAAAATTAAAAATCACAAATCCAAATACAGGAAGACCAGATTTGTTGTATTGTTTCTCGTACTGCTGAAAGCACTGTCCTCGAACAAGGTCTATCCTTTCACTTTCCGCTGCACAGCGGAAATCAAACCTGGACTCATTAAGGGGGGAGAACCTTAACTACAAATCTGTTGCTAAGGAAATCTCAAAACCTCCGTTTTTTTGGCTCCTGAAGTCCAATGGGCATCAAAGTTTACCATGTTTGTTCGATTCATGTTTCCTTTAAATGTTTCGAACCACGCCCATATTTGGTATGTCACGTGACCACAATAGAAAATGTCTAAAAACTCGGACTGAGTGGATCGTTTTCGAAATATAACAATACCATTTGTTAAAACACGGCATTATCTACAACTTGTAGTATGCGTTTGAGGAAATGTACAATATTTCGAAAATTATAGATCTTTAAGAGGCTATAAAAGCACTTAAACATCTATAATTTTCGAAATATTGTACATTTCTTCAAACGCATACTACAAGTTGTAGATAATGCTGTGTTTTAACAAATCGTATTGTTAAATTTTGAAAACGATCCACTCAGTCCGAGTTTTTAGACATTTTCTATTGTGGTCACGTGACATACCAAATATGGGCGTGGTTCGAAACATTTAAAGGAAACATGAATCGAACAAACATGGTAAACTTTGATGCCCACTGGACTTCAGGAGCCAAAAAAAAGGAGGTTTTGAGATTTCCTTAGCAACAGATTTGTAGTTAAGGTTCACCCCCCTTAATCTCTATATCTAAAAAGATGCTGGACAGGATTATTCCAGATGCGATCCAAAAAATAACTGCTCCGTAGCTGATACTGTTGATGGTTTTTGGTGCCATCAGTTCCTTTAGCGTTTCCATTTTGGTTGTGAGGCTTCTCGTTCAGTGGATCTGTTCAAAAGTAACAATAATTAGAATAAGGCGTGGAAATAGATTGATTCGCGAGTTAAAACCAGCGCTTAAGGCCGAACACAGTTTTCAAGTGCCTAGGCCTAATTCACCATAACTTTTAAACTATTAATGCTTTGGCGCCTCTTTTTTGCAAGAGTCAAGGTTAAGCACAGAAACATTTATTCTGGCATTCTGACTAGGGTGTGTGCTGTTGCCATGGCAACGGGGCTGTTTAAAAACAAGGCTTAAATAATGGTTTTTGTTTATTTAAAAAAAATCCAGTCGTTAGATTGTTTTCATATTTTGCACATTAAGAACACAGGCGTCCCAAACTCACGATTCGAGGAATCGATCAAATATTAATGATTTATGTACGCGTATCGAGTGAGATGTGACTGACTTAAGTGCGTGGTGTTGTGTTACACATTGGGCCGTTGAAAATTTGAGCGCTCTACAAGGCATTGTATGGAATTTAAAATAACGAACGATAAAATCGCGCAAGGAAATAAACTGTTACCTTTTTGGAATGAAACTAAGTAGATGAACTCACCTTGCCTGATTTCTGTTGTTCATTTGGCCTATTTCGTCGTTTTTGGGGGGTTTTCCAAAAACGACGAAATAGGCCAAATGAACAACAGAAATTAGGCAAGGTGAGTTCATTTACTTAATATCATTCCAAAAAAGTAACATTTTATTTCGTTGCGCGATTTTATCGTTCGTTATTTTAAATTCCATCCAATGCCTTGTAGAGCGCTCAAATTCTCAACGGCCCAAGGGCGTTTACAAAACCTGGACCGGACCGGATCGGATCGGATCGGATTGACAAAACTCGGACCGGATCGGACCGGATTAACAAAACCTGGATCGGATTGCGTCCGATTGACAAAACCCGGACCGGATCCGAAAAAAATCGGATCGCCATAAATTTCCCACCAAAATGGTCACGTGGAACCTCAATCGAAGATGGCGGAGAAAGAAGTATGTAGATGCTTATACGTAAGGCAGTGAAACGAGCGGGTCCGAGCAAGGAGATTCCACTTACTTACACTCGAACCTAGATTTCTACAGAAATTACACGAAACTCTCTTCTATGTAAATCAACAGCTTTTTTGCCGCATTTTTTTGTTCTGAGGCAATGGGAAAAGGTGAGTTTTTCAGGGATCAAAACAGGACATTACGAGCTGTGAATGAGTAAGATCTCGCGCTAGTTGTACGCGTAAGCTTTCGACTTATGAATAAAGTCTATGCAAGAAAGCTCTTCTCTCTGGTATTGTATTTGTCCCTTGGTGAAACATCACGTTGTTCCTTGCAATTCAGAGGAAACTCAAACTCGCAAAGTGTTATTACTATATCCAAATAATATATCCAGCTAATTTTTTGTTATGTTATGAAAAAGCTATCGATCTTTAGACTGGAGTAAAGTGGAGTTCTCATGAAAGAAGAGGTGAAACACAACTTGGTCATGATAAGCGGGACATTCCTCCATTCGTGTTTTTTTTTCACTCAAATTTGAGCAGATTACCACGAAAATGCTTAAGAGAAAGTTTTTAAGGTCATTCAAGCTGTAGCTACTGTGTGAAGAAAATCACAAGTTTAACACGTCTGTCAAGATAACAAATGAAAACAGCAATTGCATGGCGTTATAGGACGAAAACAAGCTTAGCACCAAAACGAAGCTACGCCTCGTGCGAGTCTAAGAAAGGCCTCCCACAAGGGAGGCAAACAGCTTTTCACCTCTTACTTAAAGTTAGTCGCATCGAAGATATGTTGGAGGCTCCTCGTGCGGGTGGACTCTGCTCCCGTTAACTCTACCCCATGAGTGGGTAGGGGGGAGCTTTAAATAAACATGTTAAAACACGCGTTTTAACTTGTATCCATATCAGATGACTATATCTGGCATTAAAAACTTGATTTAAACGTCAAGAATATTCGAAATTGTCCGCCTTTAAGTGATATTCTAACAGACAAAATAGTATTCAGTAGTGGGCCAAACATATCAAAAAGGCCTTTTTTTTTAGTACGTTACAGGTGGGTTAAAAATTCATTTCCAGTTCGTCGAGAGGACATTAGGAGCGCTCGTGCCAGTCCTTCTCCGTATCACACATTGGACCAAGAGCGGACTGACCGTTTCACTCCGACCGCCCAGCCTTTTTCCGACCGTCGATTTTGAGCGCTCTATAAAACAGTGTATGGAGTCCGCCATAGCGTTTGATCAAAACGTTCGTTATGATAACGATAATCTTTAATAATTGCTCCTCAAAAGCATTTTCGGCAACTATTTACAATAATAGGTAAGTAATTTACCATAATGTTTTAAAAATAAATTTAAAAAACTATGTACAGTGTGGAAGGCCACAAGTGTGTTTCTTACGGCATTTTTATGTATAGTTTTCAAAAACATAAAGTATGTAAACTTACCTCGTCTGTTTTCTGTAGCTTTTTTTATGCCTGTCTACGCGAAACAACTATACCTTTAGTGTCGTGAGCTTGGGGCGCCTGTGGGATATGTTATACGAAAAAGAACCGTTACAACTTTGCTTCCCTGAGCTGCAAAAAAAGGCCGTCATATTTCTAGGCCAAAACTTGATCATGAAATGTTAAGTGACTACTTTGACAGAAATTTATAGTGATCCGATTTTTTTTGGATCCAGTCCGGGTTTTGTCAATCGGACGCAATCCGATCCAGGTTTTGTTAATCCGGTCCGATCCGGTCCGGGTTTTGTCAATCCGATCCGATCCGATCCGGTCCAGGTTTTGTCAACGCCCACGGCCCAATGTGTAACACAACACCGTGCATTTAAGTCAGTCACGTCTCACTCGATACGCGTACATTAATCATTTGATCGATTCCTCGAATCGTGAGTTTGGGACGCCTGTGTTAAGAATTGACATTAAATCCCTTCTGTCAACACGGTTCTAATTAAATTTTGACATAGGCGATTTTCGTAATTCGCCGTTAATCGTTTTCTGTATTATTAAAAATTCCCTATGTCAAATTTCAGATTTTTTTGATAGATCATTCACGTGGTCTCTGATCTATTTTTCTGCCAAATTTCTTGAAATTCTAACGACTGGAACGTTAGAAATCGGCATGTTTCTGCTAAAGCAATCGGTCTCAATTTTTCGAGCAACTGCGCATGCGTTGCATTTAACTGGGTTCTTTCGGTAACAAACAAAAGCTGAAACTGATTGCTGGGTTCTTTGCATCGTTACCTTTTCTAACATATCTTTGTAATGAAAGACTAAAGCCATCAATACACTGCGTTCAATTATAGAGAAAAATAACACAGATAATGCGGGTGTTGAGTAAATAAAATGATCGCTCTACTGACGGCATGTTTGTTCTTTGAAATCCGTGTGCAAGTACTAAATATTGCATCAGCAAAAGCACGCGCGAAAACTGTGTTCGGCCACCTTAATGAAAATGTTGAAAGTGAGAAACTTCTCTACTAGCCATTTATATTTTTCCAGCAGATTTAACTAGGTCTGTTTTTTTTCGTTTACTTTTTCATTGTCTTTACTTTCCTTACCCTATTTACGACCAAAATCTGCTCCTGGCGATATTCCCTAACCTATTTATGACCTGACAAAAAATTCGAAACCCTATTTATGACCTGAGCGTTGAATTAAAATCCTGTTTCACTACCTGCATTATAATTGGATCCCTAGTTCAGGCCAATGTTAAATTACCGTAAACATAATTTGTGAAGGGCTTTTGTTGATTTTCTTTTCGATAATGATGAAAAAGTGGCTTCTAGGTTTAAGAACATACCCATATCAGGGCTAGAGTACAAAAACCATATCCTATTTATGACCAAAATGGCCAAAATAAGCTACGGAGCAGTTATTTTTTGGATCGCATCTGGAATAATCCTGTCCAGCATCTTTTTAGATATAGAGATTAAGGGGGGTGAACCTTAACTACAAATCTGTTGCTAAGGAAATCTCAAAACCTCCTTTTTTTTGGCTCCTGAAGTCCAGTGGGCATCAAAGTTTACCATGTTTGTTCGATTCATGTTTCCTTTAAATGTTTCGAACCACGCCCATATTTGGTATGTCACGTGACCACAATAGAAAATGTCTAAAAACTCGGACTGAGTGGATCGTTTTCAAAATTTAACAATACGATTTGTTAAAACACAGCATTATCTACAACTTGTAGTATGCGTTTGAAGAAATGTACAATATTTCGAAAATTATAGATGTTTAAGTGCTTTTATAGCCTCTTAAAGATCTATAATTTTCGAAATATTGTACATTTCCTCAAACGCATACTACAAGTTGTAGATAATGCCGTGTTTTAACAAATGGTATTGTTATATTTCGAAAACGATCCACTCAGTCCGAGTTTTTAGACATTTTCTATTGTGGTCACGTGACATACCAAATATGGGCGTGGTTCGAAACATTTAAAGGAAACATGAATCGAACAAACATGGTAAACTTTGATGCCCATTGGACTTCAGGAGCCAAAAAAACGGAGGTTTTGAGATTTCCTTAGCAACAGATTTGTAGTTAAGGTTCTCCCCCCTTAATGAGTCCAGGTTTGATTTCCGCTGTGCAGCGGAAAGTGAAAGGATAGACCTTGTTCGAGGACAGTGCTTTCAGCAGTACGAGAAACAATACAACAAATCTGGTCTTCCTGTATTTGGATTTGTGATTTTTAATTTTTCCCTCATTGTACTTGTTGGAGGGATTTATTCTCGACTCGTAAAGTCAAGAGTCAACAAACTGCTGGCAGGCAATCGCGGACGCCCACCTGAAAGAAAGCGCAGGCTGATTGTGGCATATCTTTGTCAACTTGTCACCAGATCTGCTATCGGAATTGTTTTTATAGTCTTGCAGACTCAAGTTCTTTATCCTGTTAATTTTCCCTCCGACTTTCTTTGCCAAATAGCAGGAGGCAGTCACGCGGCCAACGCATCATCAACCAGCAGCATTCAGAACACTACCATATGTCACAATCAACGAGCAACAAAGAAAACCTCCTGGATGCATACTGTTTACTGTTCTTAATGGAGCCTTTGCGCTTGTTACCCTGATTGAGATAATCTGTATCTTGTCACGAGCAAGAAAAGGAAAGAAATTCCTCGAAGATTCACAGTTTCTGGCAGATCATCTCCCTCCTCGAGAAGAGCAAGACTCTCAAGAATCTGAAGATCACGAACTACAGGAAGTACAGTCTCTGGCTGATCATCTCCCGCTCGTGAAGAACAAGACTCTCAAGAATCTGGAGATCACGTGCTACAACAAGTACAGTCATTATCCGCATTCATCGAAAGCCTAAAGAAAAGTTTCATAATAAACACGGAGAGACCCACAGATCTCGAGGCCCCGTTTCAAAAAAGCACGGTGAAACAACACGCAATGAAGATCTGACGATTGATAGTATTTATACTAACTTGGTTATTATTACAAACATGGCACGATATGATTTCTCGGGAGACAGAGAGAAACAGCTCAAGGTCTACCCAAGGCCAAAAGAAAATTCTCTACCGAAAACACGAGGAGATATTGTTGATGCTGAAAACGCAAAAGTCCTTATTGTTGGCCGTCCCGGTATCGGGAAAACATTGTTTTGCACAAAATTTTTACGTGATTGGGCATTTAACCGCCGCCTGCTTAATGCGGCAGAACTGCACTTTGACTTTGTCTTCCTTCTGAAATTCAGAAGATTTAACTCTGTAGAAAAACTCAGCCTTCGTGAACTGCTCGAAAGATCGGAATTTTTACCGCCAGAATGTCTCAATGATGAGATTTTTAGTTACATTCTTGAAAATCCCGAAAAACTACTAATACTATTTGACGGCTTAGACGAGTTTTCGGATATTTCAAGTTTCCGCGCTAACCAGCTCCTTTGCTTGAGCTCTAAACAACCGATGCCTCTTTCTGCCCTCTTTTACAACATAGTGAAAGGACATCTTCTTGATGGAGCCACTGTTATAACAACCACAAGACCCACTGCCGTGTCTGACGTAACACGTTTTGCTTTCCGCAGAACATTTGAAATTCTTGGCTTCGCATCTGAACAGGTTGAAGAATACGTCGACAACTTTACGAAAAATGTAGCGAAGAATGACACAGGAAAAAAAATATGGCAGCACATCAGCACGAATATGAACATTTTCACGTTATGCTATATCCCTGTCAACCTTTTCATTGTCTGCTGATGCTTGTTGGAAGTTCTAAATTACGAAAATCTTTCAACTGGTGTTGGCCTTCCAACAAAGCTG
>JAHPZR010054210.1:37500-50235 GCA_019787425.1 Platygyra sinensis | reverse complement strand
GTGACGATTTCTTCGCTGTGAGTTTTGCCGATCCACAACGGGAGTTTTACAAATTCCACTCCCTACTGGATTCAGTAGGTGAGCTCAGTGAAGACAAACTATAACTCTCCAGCCCCTCCCTTCAATCACATCTCTGGAATCTGCTAAAATCTAGCAGACATGTGACCAGCCATAACCGGGTACTTTCTCGAAGTAGAGAGAGGATCCTGGGAACGAGGTTAATTGCAAAAAAAGTGAGACGAGCAGGCGATCTCAAATCACGGGACGGGAGCATCATGGGAAAGTGCGAGAGGCGGGAGGTTCTGACCCCCCTGTCCCCCCACTCTTCAGCTCGGTAGACCGCTTTGTTTCACAATGCGTAAACATCGGCATTGTTTCTGGGTAGCATGTTACGTGCACGAATATATCGATTCGCATTATGTTTTTGCCAGAGTTCTGAGGAACCAATATGTTGAGAGAAGTGCCTATCTGAATGTTTTCAAGTTTAACAGGGAGAATAAACGTTTTGAGAGAGCCAAAGTAAACACCAGATGTTTCCACTGGTTTCCGGCCGCCATGTTGGAGTTCCTCAGACGGGCTCCAACATGTCGTCTCCACACTAAACACTGTAATTTTCAGTGATACCTTTTGCCGAGTAACTCGAGTTCGGAATATTGTAACTTCCAGAAACTTTAGCACAATGTTTATTTATTACTCTTCTACGATATTTCAGTTTCTTGACTTAATATTTATTGAATGGTAGGCGATTTCAATCTTCGCATGCGTGATAATTAAACTTATTGCTGTTTACTTGCGTGACGTGAGAACCACCAATCTAATGAGCTTGCCACTTCCATTTCATAACATAAAATTTAGGGTAACCACGTGTTTTTCAAAGTTGTTCATCTTTTTAGAAGACTTTTACGGTGCCCGTTACATTTTTTCCTGTCACCTCCCCAGTAAGTAAACCATGTTGCGTATCTACGCCATCTGCTGTCAGAGACTAGGACGTTGAATGCGTGACAAAATAGATGGCATTTAAATTTAATTGATAATCAGTGATAAAACACGTGAGAACGATATGTGTCAAGAGCCGGATGCTTACCCTTTTGGCCGTCTGCATGCAATCTGTAGTATAGAAACGGTCAGTGATTTGTTTCGAGGCTGTACGTTTGAGCATAGTAATGTGACTGAAATCCGTGATTATCGCTTTGTTGAGTTTGTACCCTCCGAGGACTGGGAGCCTGTAGCACCCGGGGAAGGGGAGGTTACTTAACAAAGCTTAATACGGGGAGGCTCCGCCCTTAGGTCCAACCCCTTACCCTTTTATACACCATTTTGGCAGAAAAGGTACCCCTTTTATACACCTTTTATTGAAAAAAGGTACCCCTTTCACATACCTACTTGAGGAAGTCTTGTTCTAATTTTCTTGTAGCCGTGCTAAATAAATATACTGATACAGCCATAAGGGGCGTCGATTCGAAATGTTATAATTAAAGGCCCTTTTAATATCTAAATGACCGATTTCCCTACCCTTTTATATACCTCAACTTGTGGAATCCTTACCCTTTTCTACACCTGAAGCCTGAAAAAGGTACCCCTTTCGGGAGAAGCCTCCCCGTATAAGCCATTATAGGGAGTACCACCCTCCCGGGCTGTAGCGCCAATAACCCGGCCTAGAGGACCTGTGAGTATTCCATTGCTGTATTTCACTCCTTTTGTCGATTTCGTGGGAGTAACCGCTTTGGAGGCGAGCGTTTTTCCCACACTTGATAAAATGCATCTGTGAAACCTTGACGGTATAGCACTGAAATATCATTTTCACAGATGTCGTTTGTGTCTCATTTAGTCACGTGTTTCGCTGGTGCTAATGTACTTAACAACACTGTGACCGAAATTTTTGTCCAAAATTTGTCCGAAATGAGATAAAAAAACGTCTATGACAAAAAAGTAAAAAGAAAGAAAAAGCAACATTCATTCAGTTAATTATTTATTTGCCGCACAATTGATATAGTAATCGCATGAATGCGAGTGCAATAATGGATTTACATAATGAATGATATTTGAAAATTTCACGACCCTTTAGACGAGTGTGATTTGAAAGAGTTCTCAGATTATGCGCTATAACTGAGAAAACCATGCTTGCGTTAATTCGCAATGTAGTGCAACTAAAATAATTAACGATAGACGATTGGCCTGCTCTCAGCCATTCACAGAGGAAAACTTTTCTCGGTTATATAATAAGTAATAGTAATTGGACCGAGTGGAGTACAATTCAGGGAGTAATCGCGCGAGTAATTTCAAATCGACGAGCGCGAGCGCGAGGCCGATTTGAAATTACGAGCACGATTACTCCCTGAATTGTACGACACGAGATCCAATTACCAATTAATCGTATCTATAACAAATTTCGGAATTTAAAATGTCTTTTGAGAACTTCTTTTGAGCGAAAACGTCTGTAGCGCTTTTCCTAAGTTTTGAAAACTGTAGAAAACATTGCCAAGAAAGCCATTAAAGCGCGCGTAATTGACGTGAAAATCACGTGGGTATCCAATTACAGGTGTCGATTACAAAAAGTTCAAATCGGACACCTGTAATTGGACACCCACGTGATCGCGCGCCGATTACGTGACAAATAGGCGCGCGGAGAACCAATCACGATCGAGAATTTTTGTTATAGATACGATTAAGGAAAATATATACCAAGACGTATTATCATAAGTCTCGGACAACATACTGCGTTTGCATACAAAAGCAGAAATCATGTGAAAGGCGTTTGCGTGCTCATAAAACCGAATTCTCCAATTCAAGTTGAGATAGTAGAGCTTAATACGAATGGAAGATTTATAATACTACGTCTCAAGACGCCTGGTGAGACCAACTTCAACATTGTTAATATTTATGCTCCCACCGATTATCGTAAACAAATTGATTTCATCGAATCTTTTACTAACAAGATAATATCTCTGACTGATATGTCTAACTTAATAATTGCAGTTGACTGGAATACAACGTTAAACTCAATAGATAGCAAGGAGGATTAGTCTGGAAAGAAACTAAATACAGGAATTCGTTAGTTTATTTCATGAAACCGGCCAATCTAGTTGATATATACCGCAAAATTCATCGAGAAAATAAAAACTTCACACATGACTCAAAAACCTTGAACTAAAATCACGCATAGATTTTTTCTTAATAAGTGGCAAATTTCAGCATGACGTTACAAAAGTGGAAACGCGAGCATCAACCGCACCTGATCATAAAGCAGTCTTTTTGAGCATTAATCTGAATGAGGAATTTAAATGCGGCCCAGGGGCCCGTTTCTCGAAGCTCCCGGTAACTTAACGGGCCCGGTATCAGATTTTGATATCAAAGTCTCAAGAAAAGTAGGGCGTGTTCTGACTTCTGGTGAAGTCCATTTTGTTTCTTTAGCTGATAACTTTACTGTACAATTTTCGAACCTTTTGAAACTCTCTCTAGAATGGAAAACAAAACAGCTTAACGGGCACGGTAATTACCGGGAGCTTCGAGAAACGCGCCCCAGGTTTATGGAAATTTAATAACACTCTTCTTCAGGATGAGTGGTATTTACAGTTAGTTAACGACTATTATCCATGTATCTTCCAAAAACCCGCTGATGTAACTGACAAACAATTGCTCTGGGAAATGATAAAACGGAAATAAGATCCGAAACAATACGATATTCTTAAAGAAAAAGTGAACAATTAAAAACGCGCGAAAGTGCTATTCAAAGCAGAATAGAACAGTTAGATTTCAAAATCTGTAATGACGTTTGCCAAGATCAACAGGATCTACTGGAAAATGAAACACTAAAGAAAGAATTACAAGGTATATACGAAACTAATGGCAAAGGCGCAATATTCAGATCGAAGGTTAGATGAATTGAAAAAGGAGGAAAGCCTACAAAATACTTATTTAACCTTGAGAAAAGAAACTATGACAAAAAGATTACATCACAACTGTATAATGGCGAGGAGGAGCTCTTATCAGACTTTAAAAAAATAAAGAAAGAACTAGAAAACCACTTAAGGTGGCTCAATCGGGTTTTAAGAGCGCGCGCACCGATGATGCGAGCTTTAGTAATGTGAGCGCGCTAGCTGACGCAAGCTCATGCAAAGCAGCGAGCAAGTCAACAATATAGCTCAAATTACAGACCAGAAGTAGAAACAGAGAAACCATTTAAAAGAAAACGCAAAGAAAATGATTTCGACGGAAAGGTCTTGCGTGTATTTTGATGAGACCGCCATTGTCGAGTCGCTCATCGAGAAAACCGCGTGGTTCGAAAATTCGCGCATGCTCACATAGCGATCTTTGCGAGTTCCTATTCTGATGGCGTAATTGCCAATGAGGTGAAAAATAGAAAATTCCTTATCAGATTTCTCGAATTTCCTTCGGTGAAATTCCTTAAGATTTGGCAGAGAAGTTATTCCTTATTAGCTTTCCTTGCTTTCAATTTATCAGAAAAATTTGTAAGACAAGGTTTTCGCTCAGCCAAAAAAACACAAAAATGCTAAAAACGAAAAAACTACCTTGACAACCCCTACTTTTTTCGATTTTAAAAGTTTCTTCTTGCCAGACTCTACCCGGTTTGAGCATATCAGAAAATTTTACCGAAGGAAACTGAAGAAAATTGAAATCAAAGCCGAACAGACGTCAAAAAATGGCGATGTTTGAGTAGTTTTAATTTGAAACTAAAAGCCTTGATATCAAAGGTGACTGTTGAACAGCAAATTTTGGCCCTTGTTTGTTATGTTTCAGTAGCTTTGATAAGGAAAATAGCAAAAAGAACGAGAATATTAACTTTAGATTTAGGCCACTTGCGCGCGCTTCGTAATCTTGCATAACCCTATTGAGCCACCTTAAGTCAATTTTACAAGCATCACAAATAATTTTATTCGCTCAAGCTGTTCTTTATGAAGGCCTTTTACGGACAAAATTTCGAATTTGCATATATCCTTGTTATGTTACATATATGAATGCTATGCGCAATAAATCAATAAGCAAACATCTTCGTTATAAACTAAAGATGTCCGATAAAACTAAAAGATGTCCAACACAATTCAAAGATGTTTGCTAAAACTAAAGGATGTTCAAATTTGCTAAAAGATGTCCGATACAACTAAAAGATGTTTGATTTAAAAGAAGTGAAAATAAAAGACGAGGAAATAGAAGATGCGGAAGCGGAAATGATTTCGCAAAACAGGAAGTGATGTCATTGATGATCTTCCGTGTAAACAAAAATGGCGTCTGCTGGAGCTGCAATTTGGCTTCCAGGTATAGATACGTTGTTCATGGAATTAAGTACAATGATTGCGAGAGCACAGCAACAATGAAACATTACAGCTACTCAGTTCGATTCTTCAGAGCTCTTTGTTCGCAGACTGGAAGAATACGAAAGAACTTGAAGTGTTCTAACCCCAGGGGGGGTACTCGCGATTTCAAGTGACGGGGATGATCGAAGGATTTTTTTGGGTTTGAAATTTTCGATTCCGGGATTTTTTTGGGTACAAAAATTTGGCAAGTATTTTTTTGGGTAGCTTGATTTGACTAGGGTTTTTTTAGGGTACTAAAAAGAATCAGTAGTGCCCTGGCTGCGAAGTTCTGCGAATAAAGTACAAACAAACGTGTTTTGCTGTTGTTTAATAGTTAACTATGGTGACGCTTTACATTGCACATGTTAAACAATGCTGTTGAAACAAAACCGTTCTTGGGTGTTTTTAGCACCCGCTCTAGCATGGTTGAAATGACTGCCAGATGAGGGGAAGGATATATTCAGATGGTATGATGATAAACAAACACGAGTGTTCAATTTCCAGTGTTTTTCTGGAACTTTTAAGCGCCACAAAATCGGTATGGGATTTTTTGGGGGTTAATTTTTGGTCCAGGGATTTTTAGGGGTTTTGACTTTTGGCTCCATTCGATCATCCCCGTCACTTGAAATCCCGAGTACCCCACCTGGGGTTCTAACAGAAGAATCATACGCACAAGAAATTACCTTAATCGGATCAGCTCAGTACTTTAAGACTAGGTTTACACCAGAGGAGATTTTTCCGGATTCGTAGATGTTTCCGGATTCATCAGTTTTAGAGTATTCGGATTCGTTGGCGTTTACACTTAAAGGATATTCGGATTCCTAACCGTTTACACAGGACGACAACTCCGGGAACATTCACGATAAAATGATTAACTTCTCTGGCCAATCTTAAGGAATTTCACCGAAGGAAATTCGAGAAATCTGATAAGGAATTTTCTATTTTTCACCTCATTGGCAATTACCGCCATCAGAATAGGAACTCGCAAAGATCGCTATGTGAGCATGCGCGAATTTTCGAACCACGCGGTTTCTCGATGAGCGGACTCGACAATGGCGGTCCTCATCAAAATACACGCAAGACCTTTCCGTCGAAAATCATTTCTTTGCGTTTCTTTTAAATGGTTTCTCTGTTTCTACTTCTGGTCTGTAATTTGAGCTATATTGTTGACTTGCTCGCTGCTTTGCATGAGCTTGCGTCAGCTAGCGCGCTCACATTACTAAAGCTCGCATCATCGGTGCGCGCGCTCTTAAAACCCGATTGAGCCCACCTTAAGTGGTTTTCTAGTTCTTTCTTTATTTTTTTAAAGTCTGATAAGAGCTCCTCCTCGCCATTATACAGTTGTGATGTAATCTTTTTGTCATAGGTTTCTTTTCTCAAAGGTTAAATAAGTATTTTGTAGGCTTTCCTCCTTTTTCAATTCATCTAACCCTTCGATCTGAATATTGCGCCTTTGCCATTAGTTTCGTATATACTTGTAATTCTTTCTTTAGTGTTTCATTTTCCAGTAGATCCTGTTGATCTTGGCAAACGTCATTACAGATTTTGAAATCTAACTGTTCTATTCTGCTTTGAATAGCACTTTCGCGCGTTTTTAATTGTTCACTTTTTCTTTAAGAATATCGTATTGTTTTCGGATCTTTATTTCCGTTTTTATCATTTCCCAGAGCAATTGTTTGTCAGTTACATCAGCGGGTTTTTGGAAGATACATGGATATAGTCGTTAACTAACTGTAAATACCACTCATCCTGAAGAAAGAGTGTTATTAAATTTCCATAAACCTGGGGGCGCGTTTCTCGAAGCTCCCGTAACTTACCGGCCCGGTAAGCGTTTTGTATTCAATGTCTCAGAGAGAGGCGTGTTCAGACGGTCTGGAGAATTGTCCAGTAAAGTATCTTAGCTAAGAAACAATGGACTGTCACCAGATGTTCAGAACACGCCTGAAACTTTCTCTGAGACATTGAATACAAAACGCTTACCGGGCCGGTAAGTTACGGGAGCTTCGAGAAACGGGCCCCCAGGTTTATGGAAATTTAATAACACTCTTTCTTCAGGATGAGTGGTATTTACAGTTAGTTAACGACTATATCCATGTATCTTCCAAAAACCCGCTGATGTAACTGACAAACAATTGCTCTGGGAAATGATAAAAACGGAAATAAGATCCGAAACAATACGATATTCTTAAAGAAAAAGTGAACAATTAAAAACGCGCGAAAGTGCTATTCAAAGCAGAATAGAACAGTTAGATTTCAAAATCTGTAATGACGTTTGCCAAGATCAACAGGATCTACTGGAAAATGAAACACTAAAGAAAGAATTACAAGTATATACGAAACTAATGGCAAAGGCGCAATATTCAGATCGAAGGGTTAGATGAATTGAAAAAGGAGGAAAGCCTACAAAATACTTATTTAACCTTTGAGAAAAGAAACCTATGACAAAAAGATTACATCACAACTGTATAATGGCGAGGAGGAGCTCTTATCAGACTTTAAAAAAATAAAGAAAGAACTAGAAAACCACTTAAGGTGGGCTCAATCGGGTTTTAAGAGCGCGCGCACCGATGATGCGAGCTTTAGTAATGTGAGCGCGCTAGCTGACGCAAGCTCATGCAAAGCAGCGAGCAAGTCAACAATATAGCTCAAATTACAGACCAGAAGTAGAAACAGAGAAACCATTTAAAAGAAACGCAAAGAAATGATTTTCGACGGAAAGGTCTTGCGTGTATTTTGATGAGGACCGCCATTGTCGAGTCCGCTCATCGAGAAACCGCGTGGTTCGAAAATTCGCGCATGCTCACATAGCGATCTTTGCGAGTTCCTATTCTGATGGCGGTAATTGCCAATGAGGTGAAAAATAGAAAATTCCTTATCAGATTTCTCGAATTTCCTTCGGTGAAATTCCTTAAGATTGGGCCAGAGAAGTTAATCATTTTATCGTGAATGTTCCGGAGTTGTCGTCCTGTGTAAACGGTTAGGAATCCGAATATCCTTTAAGTGTAAACGCCAACGAATCCGAATACTCTAAAACTGATGAATCCGGAAACATCTACGAATCCGGAAAAATCTCCTCTGGTGTAAACCTAGTCTTAAAGTACTGAGCTGATCCGATTAAGGTAATTTCTTGTGCGTATGATTCTTCTGTTAGAACCCCAGGTGGGGTACTCGGGATTTCAAGTGACGGGGATGATCGAATGGAGCCAAAAGTCAAAACCCCTAAAAATCCCTGGACCAAAAATTAACCCCCAAAAAATCCCATACCGATTTTGTGGCGCTTAAAAGTTCCAGAAAAACACTGGAAATTGAACACTCGTGTTTGTTTATCATCATACCATCTGAATATATCCTTCCCCTCATCTGGCAGTCATTTCAACCATGCTAGAGCGGGTGCTAAAAACACCCAAGAACGGTTTTGTTTCAACAGCATTGTTTAACATGTGCAATGTAAAGCGTCACCATAGTTAACTATTAAACAACAGCAAAACACGTTTGTTTGTACTTTATTCGCAGAACTTCGCAGCCAGGGCACTACTGATTCTTTTTAGTACCCTAAAAAAACCCTAGTCAAATCAAGCTACCCAAAAAAATACTTGCCAAATTTTTGTACCCAAAAAAATCCCGGAATCGAAAATTTCAAACCCAAAAAAATCCTTCGATCATCCCCGTCACTTGAAATCGCGAGTACCCCCCCTGGGGTTAGAACACTTCAAGTTCTTTCGTATTCTTCCAGTCTGCGAACAAAGAGCTCTGAAGAATCGAACTGAGTAGCTGTAATGTTTCATTGTTGCTGTGCTCTCGCAATCATTGTACTTAATTCCATGAACAACGTATCTATACCTGGAAGCCAAATTGCAGCTCCAGCAGACGCCATTTTTGTTTACACGGAAGATCATCAATGACATCACTTCCTGTTTTGCGAAATCATTTCCGCTTCCGCATCTTCTATTTCCTCGTCTTTTATTTTCACTTCTTTTAAATCAAACATCTTTTAGTTGTATCGGACATCTTTTAGCAAATTTGAACATCCTTTAGTTTTTAGCAAACATCTTTGAATTGTGTTGGACATCTTTTAGTTTTATCGGACATCTTTAGTTTATAACGAAGATGTTTGCTTATTGATTTATTGCGCATAGCATTCATATATGTAACATAACAAGGATATATGCAAATTCGAAATTTTGTCCGTAAAAGGCCTTCATAAAGAACAGCTTGAGCGAATAAAATTATTTGTGATGCTTGTAAAATTGACTTAAGGTGGCTCAATAGGGTTATGCAAGATTACGAAGCGCGCGCAAGTGGCCTAAATCTAAAGTTAATATTCTCGTTCTTTTTGCTATTTTCCTTATCAAAGCTACTGAAACATAACAAACAAGGGCCAAAATTTGCTGTTCAACAGTCACCTTTGATATCAAGGCTTTTAGTTTCAAATTAAAACTACTCAAACATCGCCATTTTTTGACGTCTGTTCGGCTTTGATTTCAATTTTCTTCAGTTTCCTTCGGTAAAATTTTCTGATATGCTCAAACCGGGTAGAGTCTGGCAAGAAGAAACTTTTAAAATCGAAAAAAGTAGGGGTTGTCAAGGTAGTTTTTTCGTTTTTAGCATTTTTGTGTTTTTTTGGCTGAGCGAAAACCTTGTCTTACAAATTTTTCTGATAAATTGAAAGCAAGGAAAGCTAATAAGGAATAACTTCTCTGCCAAATCTTAAGGAATTTCACCGAAGGAAATTCGAGAAATCTGATAAGGAATTTTCTATTTTTCACCTCATTGGCAATTACGCCATCAGAATAGGAACTCGCAAAGATCGCTATGTGAGCATGCGCGAATTTTCGAACCACGCGGTTTTCTCGATGAGCGACTCGACAATGGCGGTCTCATCAAAATACACGCAAGACCTTTCCGTCGAAATCATTTTCTTTGCGTTTTCTTTTAAATGGTTTCTCTGTTTCTACTTCTGGTCTGTAATTTGAGCTATATTGTTGACTTGCTCGCTGCTTTGCATGAGCTTGCGTCAGCTAGCGCGCTCACATTACTAAAGCTCGCATCATCGGTGCGCGCGCTCTTAAAACCGATTGAGCCACCTTAAGTGGTTTTCTAGTTCTTTCTTTATTTTTTTAAAGTCTGATAAGAGCTCCTCCTCGCCATTATACAGTTGTGATGTAATCTTTTTGTCATAGTTTCTTTTCTCAAGGTTAAATAAGTATTTTGTAGGCTTTCCTCCTTTTTCAATTCATCTAACCTTCGATCTGAATATTGCGCCTTTGCCATTAGTTTCGTATATACCTTGTAATTCTTTCTTTAGTGTTTCATTTTCCAGTAGATCCTGTTGATCTTGGCAAACGTCATTACAGATTTTGAAATCTAACTGTTCTATTCTGCTTTGAATAGCACTTTCGCGCGTTTTTAATTGTTCACTTTTTCTTTAAGAATATCGTATTGTTTCGGATCTTATTTCCGTTTTTATCATTTCCCAGAGCAATTGTTTGTCAGTTACATCAGCGGGTTTTTGGAAGATACATGGATAATAGTCGTTAACTAACTGTAAATACCACTCATCCTGAAGAAGAGTGTTATTAAATTTCCATAAACCTGGGGCGCGTTTCTCGAAGCTCCCGGTAATTACCGTGCCCGTTAAGCTGTTTTGTTTTCCATTCTAGAGAGAGTTTCAAAAGGTTCGAAAATTGTACAGTAAAGTTATCAGCTAAAGAAACAAAATGGACTTCACCAGAAGTCAGAACACGCCCTACTTTTCTTGAGACTTTGATATCAAAATCTGATACCGGGCCCGTTAAGTTACCGGGAGCTTCGAGAAACGGGCCCCTGGGCCGCATTTAAATTCCTCATTCAGATTAATGCTCAAAAAGACTGCTTTATGATCAGGTGCGGTTGATGCTCGCGTTTCCACTTTTGTAACGTCATGCTGAAATTTGCCACTTATTAAGAAAAAATCTATGCGTGATTTTAGTTTCAAGGTTTTTGAGTCATGTGTGAAGTTTTTATTTTCTCGATGAATTTTGCGGTATATATCAACTAGATTGGCCGGTTTCATGAAATAAACTAACGAATTCCTGTATTTAGTTTCTTTCCAGACTAATCCTCCTTGCTATCTATTGAGTTTAACGTTGTATTCCAGTCAACTGCAATTATTAAGTTAGACATATCAGTCAGAGATATTATCTTGTTAGTAAAAGATTCGATGAAATCAATTTGTTTACGATAATCGGTGGGAGCATAAATATTAACAATGTTGAAGTTGGTCTCACCAGGCGTCTTGAGACGTAGTATTATAAATCTTCCATTCGTATTAAGCTCTACTATCTCAACTTGAATTGGAGAATTCGGTTTTATGAGCACGCAAACGCCTTTCACATGATTTCTGCTTTTGTATGCAAACGCAGTATGTTGTCCGAGACTTATGATAATACGTCTTGGTATATATTTTCCTTAATCGTATCTATAACAAAAATTCTCGATCGTGATTGGTTCTCCGCGCGCCTATTTGTCACGTAATCGGCGCGCGATCACGTGGGTGTCCAATTACAGGTGTCCGATTTGAACTTTTTGTAATCAGACACCTGTAATTGGATACCCACGTGATTTTCACGTCAATTACGCGCGCTTTAATGGCTTTCTTGGCAATGTTTTCTACAGTTTTCAAAACTTAGGAAAAGCGCTACAGACGTTTTCGCTCAAAAGAAGTTCTCAAAAGACATTTTAAATTCCGAAATTTGTTATAGGTACGATTAATTGGTAATTGGATCTCGTGTCGTACAATTCAGGGAGTAATCGTGCTCGTAATTTCAAATCGGCCTCGCGCTTCGCGCTCGTCCGATTTTGAAATTACTCGCGCGATTACTCCCTGAATTGTACTCCACTCGGTCCAATTACTATTACTTATTATATAACCGAGAAAAGTTTTCCTCTGTGAATGGCTGAGAGCAGGCCAATCGTCTATCGTTAATTATTTTAGTTGCACTACATTGCGAATTAACGCAAGCATGGTTTTCTCAGTTATAGCGCATAATCTGAGAACTCTTTCAAATCACACTCGTCTAAAGGGTCGTGAAATTTTCAAATATCATTCATTATGTAAATCCATTATTGCACTCGCATTCATGCGATTACTATATCAATTGTGCGGCAAATAAATAATTAACTGAATGAATGTTGCTTTTTCTTTCTTTTACTTTTTTGTCATAGACGTTTTTTTATCTCATTTCGGACAAATTTTGGACAAAAATTTCGGTCACAGTGTTGTTAAGTACATTAGCACCAGCGAAACACGTGACTAAATGAGACACAAACGACATCTGTGAAAATGATATTTCAGTGCTATACCGTCAAGGTTTCACAGATGCATTTTATCAAGTGTGGGAAAACGCTCGCCTCCAAAGCGGTTACTCCCACGAAATCGACAAAA
>JAHPZR010054210.1:0-25000 GCA_019787425.1 Platygyra sinensis | reverse complement strand
GGAGTTTAATTCAAATTTTTTGCGACAAGCATCCCTGACTGTTCTTATGTGAGTCCCCCCCCCCCCCCACCAGTCAGGCCATCCAGTCTGCATCCAGCATAGCACTATAACAACACTGTTTATGAAGATATGGAGGTTTGGATTTTGAACAATGTCAGCGGTGTGAACCTGCATTTTAAAAATATCACTATCTGGATTATTTGAGCCATATAAACAGCTTATATCCAGGTTGTCATATCTAAGCCTTGTAAAACACTTTTCATTTCACTTTGGACCATTAAGTTGAAGGCACGGTGACCTCATGGTTAGTGCGCTTGACTCTGGAGCAAGGGGTCTGGGTTCGAGGCCTGGCCAGTCTTGTGTTGTGTTCTTGGGCAAGACACTTTACTCTCACAGTGCCTCTCTTCACCCAGGTGTATAAATGGGTACTGGCAGATTGTTGGGGAGACCTAACAAAATTGTGGGGGAGTGACCTGTGATGGACTAGCATCCCGTCCAGGGGAAGTAGAAATACTTCTAGCCGCTCCATGCTGCAGAAACCGAGATAAGCTCCGGCAGCTATGATCCACTTTTTTTTCACTTTTGGTCTAAGAAAAAGAGGGACTTAGTAGTCACTACTCATAAAATGATCATGTTTACTGATGTCATCAACAATCAACTGTCAATTGATACCCCTGATCCACACCCTAGGATTTTTTTTTGGGGGGGGGGGAGGGGGCAAGTGGAAGTGTTTGGGTGATTCTTTAGAAGGTTGTACAATTTTTAAAACTCCTTGTATGGGCAAAATTTTAATACAGAATGTATTAATACAGAAATATTTTTTGTACAGTGTGTGCAAGTTTGGCAAAGGCCATGAACAAAATACTTAATTTATCGTTAAATACTGGATTTGCAGGTAAGTTGCTAGAGACAGAGCACAGGATGGCGGGCTGTGGACGCAGGACACAGGAGCTAGGATAGAGGATCAAGGGGCAAGGACACGACTGATGACTGCAGATCAAGGACATTGGATGAAAGCAAGCCTTGACTCACCAAGAACTTTCATTAGATGAATTAGGGATACTTTAAGGTATATGAAGGTATATGAGGTATTACGATTAGCGGAGATGGCACAGTGGGAAGAAGGTTCACCTCTGACCAGTGTGCCTTATGTGAGTTTGTTGTTGGTTCTCACTTAGTTAGGAGGGTTTTTCTCCGGGTACTCCGGTTTCCCTCACTTCTGAAAAACCAATGAACATTTCCAAATTCCATTTTGAATTGGCTTTCCCTCTTTATATCGTTGTTGACAAGTGTTTACCTCTACTCTGCAGTCGTCAGTTAGGTTATTAATTTTCAACAAATTTGACGACATGTTGCTTTGGACCAATTGAGATGAAAAATTCTTAGACAAGTTCTAGAGGTAAACATTTGTTTGCAATGCATTACCAAGACTCTCTGTTTATTTAATTTTCTAGTTACATGTGCTCTAAGTGCTACAGTCTCCTTTGGAGCTACTATTTTTAATAAGCTACCGGTAATAAGCAAATTGGAGATAATTTTTTTATTTTTTTATGTTTCTCCAAGATCACTGTTACAAGGAAAAGGAAAATTTCCAGGTCAATCAATCAATCAATCAATCAATCAATCAGTCAGTCAGTCAATCAATCAGTGGTTTAATCAATCAATCACTCAATCACTCAATCAATCAATCAGTCCCTCACTTGATCACTGAATCACTCAGTCAACTGCGTTAGAGAAAAAAGCCTTTACTCACGACAAGTAGCTAAATAAGCAATTACTGACCTTAACATTTTATCTAGTTGGAATTTGAAAATTTTAGCAGATACAAATTTCATAAATTATAAAACACTTTTCATTTCACTTTGATGCACATGTAACTGGTATGCAATATAAACAGAGTTTTGAACTGACCAGTGTGTTGTGTGTGTGCTATTCATTTGCAAATAAGTGGCTGGGTGCAAATTTTCTCCATAGATATTCTAAGACTTTCATTGTCATCACATTTTCCATGAATTTTATATTTTTAGTGGTCTCTTCCATGATATCAGAGAGGGAACATTTTTCCAAAAGCAATCTTTACTACCACAAATTAATCAAGACTCTATAATGCAAAATCCGTTTCTGATCAATTAAAAATATTCGTGTTCAATTTTATTTTACTTTGATGCATACAGACATAAAACATAAAAAGAAGTGACATTTTGTTCAATATTATCTTAAGATTAAAGTTTAAGTTTTGCAATTATCATTCTTGAATTAAGAAACAATTTGATTGCAGAAACCCAAAACTTGCTTTTCATTTTATTTTTTTCCCATGTGTACCGACATTTTAGGTTGCACATAAAAAATTATCATTTTTAAATTCCAGGCCTTTGAACTAAAAATATTTTCATAGGGTTCTAATGACAATTTACGTGTTTTTCTTTCAGTTCTTAAAGAGGAACTAATTTTACGTTATTTTTGGCATATGTACAGACATAAGCTTCATACAGCAGCATATAATGATTACAGTAAATTTGATTTCACAGAAGCCACTTATTTGCCCATTCACAAGATTCCTATTGAGCAGCTTTATGGTGAAATTCACATTTTTTGTTTTCAATTTCACCTCCATTGGTTAATCTTGGGTCTCACAAAATAAGTTTAGACTTTAAGAAATATTTGCTTTGGCTGATTTTGTGAAAAAAAAAGCTACAACATTAACCTTGTGTTAATTTTGAAAAAGAAACAATGACAGTGATTTTACTTACTGGAGCCACTTTTCACTAAATTTAATTCAGGACTTCTTACCATAATTTTTTGCTTACAGTGATATGGTAATCCTTGTGGGTGAAAATTGAAATATCTTATTTGAAAAAGTATATATATCTTCAAGACTTAAAAATTCCTCGCTATAATTTCAAGTTTTTTGGTATGCATGAGAAAAATTGGTCCTATTTTCAATTTTTCAAAAGACTTTTTTGTAAACTAAAATTAACTTGTTTTGGGAACGTAGCTGCTCAATGGGAAACTTTATTCAAGAAAATATTTTCTATTAATAGTAATTTTGTAGTTTCAGCATTCATCATGCAACAGGTGGGTGTTTCTCATTTTTCTACTTTTGATCACAACTTCTTCGTTTGGGCAACATTTTCATTTTTTGTTAGCTTTTATGAAATATGTCATGAAAAATCTTAAGAGCTATTTTTCTAGGATAGATCAATAGCGTGATGGTGCTTGAAACTGCAGAATAATTTTTACCACCTTTAAACAAAGAAGGCTTCTTAAAACTACCTTTTTGTGACAATGTTATCTAACTATCCCAAGCACATTCAATTGGCTTATTAAGAAATGCGATGCCAGTCTGTAGGATTTAAAAAAGTTATAACAATTTCTTTATTATCCTACAAAATTATATTTCTTACACAACCAGTTTTAAATAGCAAATTCAGAGCTAATTTTTTGCTAAATGATTTAATATTCAAAGTAAATTCAATTGTCTGATTAAGAGATTCCTGATGCAATACTAAGTTGTAGGATTTCACAAATTTATTCAATTTTTTTTATCTAGTTTTGCATGACAAATTCTGAGCTTAAATTTTCTAAAACAGTTTAGTTGCTTCCTTTGTTTAAAGGTGCCACAACAAGCTCATTGGCACAGGTGTAAACAGTTTATAATTAACTCAGCTAAGAAAACACCTCAGATTGTGCATATGGATTGTGGTAGTGATGCCTGGTCAGGCGACGTACTTCACACGAACCGAATCGAATGCTAATGAGGAAGAACAAAGGATTTTTTTTTTCATTTGCATCCGATTCACCTCATGTGAAGGATGGCGTCTGAACTTGGCCTTAGAGGCGCCGCTTAAAGGGGCTGCGTCACGGTATTTTGAGTTATTTTGACTATCAACATTAAATTGAGGGAAACCTGAAAATAATACTGTAGAAAGATAGGAAAACACCAAAGAGATAATAATAAACGATTAGGGAAGGAAGATGGAGAAGATTGACACGGATTACCAACAACGAAATTGAAATATTTAGGCTAAATTTTTCAAACCATTTAACCGTGACCTAGCTCCTTTAAGATAGGCCTGAGGTGGGCTAGTCAGAATAACACGTGTAGAATAAACCTTCTGCAGTGATCTAGTGGGCATTCTCAGTCAGCCATGATATTGCCATCACAGTACATGTTTCTTAAAAACAAAATTAACCCTATTGCTTATTTTTGTAAGGGTTTCAATGCAGCAGCTTTAAAGCACTTCAAAAGATAATCCTGACTTTTTAATCCTGCTTTTCTCCAAAAAAGTCTTCCGGCGCAATTAAGTATGCCTCAGTATTATTACTGCGTAAGTATCATTATGAACTAGTTAGGGTATAAGTTTTGTGGATAGAATTTTTTAGTGTGCTAATGAGCTTGTTAATTGTTTATGGTTTTTTTACTTTCCACTGAACTTAGGATATTTTAGATTATTTTCAGGAACTGAGATGGCCCACACATCCGCACACAACACAAATGGTCAGATTTAAATCTAGCCGATCGATGTCCCTGCAGGGTTGTGCAAACTCTTGCTCTGAGGACGGTGTTTCTGATGTTCCTCTGCAATATTCCAACTGAGAAATCCTGGTGAGTTTATCTGTTCCGCTTTTTTTGATGGTGACACTTGGCCACTTTGATGATGTGGTCGTTTGCTCTCAAGTGGAGAAGGCATCATGTGGGAAGGCGTGAGTTTGCTTTTCATGTCTTCTCGGCTTTACTTGACTACGTCAGAATACCACACCTTTGTTCCAATTGGCTTCAAAGATGTTTGTTTTCAATCGTTGTATCTGGACGTTTTCTGTTGTTAAGGACGTAAAACAGAAGTGCTTTAGTGCGGCTCATGGGTAGCACATTTCCAGGGTGTTGGGGTTAGTCTAGAGCAATGAAGGTCATTGATCTGGCTTGACTAGAATCTCACAAGCGACACTGGATTGAGCTGATAGTCACCTGGGATTCTTCTTTAAAAGCTGATACTTGATTAGGGACTTTCTTTTCCGGCTATTAAATATAACGCATTTAATATAATTAACTTAGCCAATTTGACCTAATCAGTAGCAGTTAAATTTAAACATTCCAGAGTAACTTTAGGAATGAGTCAATCTAGACAACTCTCTCATACAGGCGTTACTTAAGTTGTCACGCAACGAAATGTTGCGTGACCAACTAAACAAACGGCTGCTAAGGGAGTCTTTAGTAATAACGATTTTGAGGAATTTCAAATATTTCTGTTTTCTAAAACAAATTTCTAAGCATAGGCTAATTGTTATTCTGATTACCAAAACTTTGAACTACATTTAAACCTCTAAACGTTTTTTGTAACCAACTACATAATCTGATTTTGTAGTTCAATTCTCTTATCTTGTCTTAAAACTCTGTTAAACATCTTTAACTAAAAATATATGTAATTTATTCCTTGGACTATTTGCTCTTTTTTACTTCAGAACTTTAATAGTTTAAAGCCTCAGGATCCATATTTTAAACATAACATCTTAAATATTTTTGTTCTTGAGCCATTGTAGTTTGATCAAAGATAAGAAACAATCAGCAATGATGAACATTGAATTTGCAACTTTTTGATTGACTTGACGTTTCGTGTGTTACCTTTAAAAATGTATGTAGAGTACACACGAAACGTCAAGTCTTAATCAAAAATTGCGCAAGTTCAATATGTTTATCACTGCTGATAAAATATCTTCATTCGATTTTGATTTCGTCCGTGCTGAATTCCAAAACGCATAAATATCCTAATTCTTAACCAGGGAAAATTGTATCATTTGAATTTATTTTAATTTTGTAGGCGAATTGTCTCATTGACTTTCAAATCAATACTAAACCAAGCAAAATTTTTTTCTTATATTTTCCAATTTTTCATCAAATTCGCTGTCATCTTAGGGACACAGCGGCAGTTAATTGGGGCAAGACGAAGTAATCCGAGCAGTAAAAACCACGTGACGTAACCTGTCGTTGCGCAAATTATACCGCTCGGCTTACTTCGTCGCGCCCCGATTAACTCCCACTGAGTCTCCGAGTATGCTTTGTTGTTTAATGCTATTCAAAACCAAATTAAGCCATGATTAACGATAGAATAAAATTACTTTCAAAATTTCACCATTTTTGCATTTTAAATCAATTTAAAACCTTGAATATCATATAATCAAGATATATCCACAGAAACTTGCGCACAAAACGTAAACAGTTAGATTTCTTTTGAAAAATGTCGTTTCATAAAACACATAATTATAAATATAGAACTCAACTGATTTGAAATAAATTATTAAATAATTAAATTAAGCCTTACACCATTCCATGTAAAATCGGCCCTTTGCCGTTTCATCTTTTTTTACTATGGCAGAATTTCAGAGGATCAAGCCTCAAAACAGATTACTTATCTTTCAATCGCCCTAACTACCGCTAATTTATCTTCCACGTAATTAAACATAGGCATTAGAAAGTTCCTAAACTTGTATCAGCTAAGACGGAAGGGTTTCAAGTGGCTTGTGTTCTTTAGGCGAAGCTTGTGGGAGGGCAGTCGGTAGGAGGTTTGGTCGGCAAGTCAGATCAATGATTTTTTGCGTTCTATTCTCTTCTTGGCATCCATGGAAATTGCTAAACATGATTTGTACTTAAGCGCTTCTGTGTTTCTAGTCCTTCAACGGAAATGTCCAGATACAATGTTTGGAACACGCATCTTAAATTTTACTATTTTGGCATTAATGTTTTCGCGCATTACTTACGGCTCTAACCCAATCAAAATTCCAATTCAAATGGTGTGGTATTATATGACGAAGTCGAGTGAAACCGAGGAGGCATGGGGAGCAGACTCTCGCCTTTCTCATTATGTCATCTCCACTTGAGAGCAAATGGCCATATCATTAAAGTGGTCAAGTGTCGTCATCAGAGATGGCGGTGCAGATAAACAAACCAGGATTTTAAAGTTGGAATATTAATGAGGAACAGAAGAAACACTTTAACTCAGAGCGGAGTGAAAACAACCCGACAAGCAGGGACAAGATCGGCTTGATTTTTTTTTTTTTTAACAATGAAAATGCAAATAAAGAGACGAAGAGACATTTCTCTGTGTTGTTGTTTTTACCAGCAATCCATCATATGACTCAACAATATAAGCAAGTGACATAAACACCAACCAACGGTCTGACCGGTACCTTACGCATGCGCATAGCCATATCAACCAGGCAGTGCCAACCATGGACAGCTGTTTCGGCCTTGTTAGCCAAAACAGCTGTCCATGGCTTCCACTGCCCGGGTGCTGATGTGGCTGTGCACATGCGTATGGTACTGGCCAGACCATGGGTTGGTATTCAAGTGTGTCACTTGCTTTCATTGTTCATCATAGAACTAACCAGGTAAACACTTGTGTCCAAGACTTAATCCTGATACACAGTGTAATAGATGAATTCACGCTCTAAGGGGCATTATAGGTAATCAGGGCAAATTTACAAAGAGGCAAAGCCGTAAAAGAAATGTTTTCCTATATATTTCCGTTCTGATCTCACATTTGGTGACGAAACATAAACAGTAGGTGAAGAAACCCCTTTCTAGGTTTACCAGCGTTATTTATTCGATTAAGTGAATGTGGGCGCAAGAATTTTTTTTGCGGTTAAAACCGAATGATTCGAGCCACAAAAATAACATCTCCGTTACTCTAATAAGTTGGTTAATGTCTTGCTCAATAGATGCAAAAACGCTATTAAGTACAGAAAAGGGGTTTCTCCAATTACAGTTTCTTCTCGAAAATGAAACTCGGAGCGGAAATATGAAGAAAAACGTATATTTCACCGCTTTGTTTCTTTGCAATCTTGCCCTGATTACCCATAATGCCCCTTTGAGCGTAAAATCATCTATATCTGTCACGCAACTCATCCCGCAATTTCTCTCGAAAATGACCTAACAACATTCGATCGTGTAACACAACGCACAACGGTAACAATTCATGCAATAAAAATCAGTTCGCTTTAGCAGCAGCAAGTAGAACTAAGTTCCGACCATCTGCAACTGTTCAAGCGAACTACTTTGCAAGAAATTTGTCCGTTGTAAGTTATGTTACACGAAACAATGCGTCACACAATGCACTTGTTACGCTTCCTTCGAGAATATCGCGGGACCAGTTGCATGATTGATAACACTGAACAACAGGACTAAAAACCAAGTTCTGCTTTTAAAAGAAAACACCACTGAAATATACTTTGTCTGCTCTGAAACTCTCAGTATACCTCTAGCGCATTGTTAAAATACAAACTGTATTTAGTTGCTCAAGAAAATTCCCGCTTTTCACTTTCAATATTCGAATTTTGCAAACTTTGTTACACAATGCTGTCAGTTTAGCATGATAAAAGACCGCCCTTAAGTGTCCCGCTGAATTTTTGGCTGAATTTTAACAATTAATAGGCGAAGAATAGTGTAAAAATGTTAACTACAAACAGTTCTTGTGAAAGTCATGACGGCTGCATTAAGCTTAGAGTTCCACTTAAGAAGAAAAATTGTAAACGACACTGTTTTCATGCAAAAACATAGCGAATTTTGGGTCCCGCGCACTTAAAAATTACCCAGAATTTTCGCAACTGTGCTTTGAGACTTCTGCATAAAAAAAACAAAGCCTGAATTAAGCGTGCAATGAAATGCAATTGTTTCAGACATAAATATTTATGAAATCTCTTTCGTCGATGACGATTCTCTGACTTAAACGTTTGACTAAAAAACCTATCCGAGAAAAACAATTCCTAAAGTGAGCAACTAAACACATTTTGTAACTTACAAGTAAGCGCAATGAAACTTAGTCTCCTTCGCAGCCGTTTTTTCGGATGTCACGCAACGTGTTGCGTGACATCTGGAAAAAACGGCTGCGAAAGAGACTAAACGGAAACGAGGCATAAATGAACACAAAGACGCAATCATGAGATTCTGAAAAGTCCGACTCGAGAATACTTTTTTTTCGTGACATTTAATTTCCATTGACTTTTGCAGAATTTCCAGATGTTATCCAACTATGAATCAATGTATCCGAGTTTAGAGACGGCTATACTCTCAAATAATGCGTCTTTGTATTTGAGATAGTTTTATTACAGACAAAGTACATCTACATCTACAAGTACTTCTGTTCAGTGCTGATAACACATTGTACAGTGGCCCATATTTGTCAAAAGAAAATTATTTAATTCCGAAATGGGGTATAAAGTTTTTCTTATAGTTTTCATGAGTTCAAAAGGATTAATTTAATAACAAAAAACTGAACATTTCTAAATAAATGACATTCCTTTGGGGCTTATCCCTTTAGCAAAAGTGACAGAGAACATGTATTGAGAATTTCAAAGAAATCAAAACTACATGTGAATGCTTACAGTGCATTAGTAGGCATTAGACCATTTTACAGTTGTCTGTTCCGTGAACTGGGTTTTGAATAGCAGAGAGGCTTGAGGTGACCTTGCTTTGATACAGACCTCTCTGCTTTTGTCATGTAAATTATACACCTGGTCAGCAAAATCCTAACTTGATTTACAAAACAAAAGAAGTGAGGTCTGTGTCAAAACAAGGTCACCTCTGGCTTCGCTGTCATTTAAAGGCCAGGTCACTGAGCAGACAACTGGAAAATGGTCTATTGACTTTTCATACCATCAGCACTGAAAATAGCATCTCCTCAACAATTCTTAAGGATGCATGAGAATTTTGGTAAAAATCTCTTTGAATGCTTTGAAAAGAAATTTGACATATTGGAAATTGAAAACACGTCTTTCCATAAAGATATACAATGTACATGTACTGATTGCCAATTTCAATACGCCCTTTGCATGACATGGTCACATGGTACAAAATTAAATTTACTTGTGAGCAAGTTGCGCAGTGGGACTTCCAAAACAAAGACAGGCATGTGCATTGTTTTGTAAGTCCCACTGCGGAACTTGCTCACCAGTATATTTAATTTTGTACCATGTGACAAGGTCATGCAAAGGGCCTATTTTATCATTTGCCAAATAACTTCACAACACGAGCTCTCAAAAAACTATTGAAAAACACAGCAAGTGGAATCACATGTGAATTTTGCGAATATTACAATAATTGTTCAAATTCCACATTGTGCTGTAACTGGCGTAAATTAATCGTACATGTAGCAATTGAGCAGCAGTTTTTTCTTTTGGTTGAATTGTTCTGACTTTTTTTTTTGGCTGATCTTGGCAAATTCAAAACCTTAATTTGTACAACTCATGCTGAAGGGATAAGAGTAGGGAATAGCTCATTGTAGGATGGCTTTATAATTATTGTTGATGTGGGCCACTGTATAACAACTACAAATACCACAGACATGCTCAGCACAACACAAGTCAAGTTTAAAACACGGCATGGAAAAAAAGAAACGAAACAAAAAAACAGTTTCAGTCCAGTTGTCGACAGTGGATAACACACTTTCATTAGGATGTCACTCTTAGAAACATTGAAGGCCCGTTTACACATTCAGGCAATTTTTGTTGCCGCAACTCCATGCAATTTTTGTTGCGCTAAGCTGCAACTTCAAAATTCGCACATATAAACCAGGTGCCATTTTCAGTGCGATTGTAGCCACGATATCGCAGGGGTTTCGAACATGTTTGAAACTTGTTGCAACTTTAATGCAACAAAAATTGCATCTAGTTGCCCCGACAAAAATCGTCTGTGTAAATGGGCCTTAAGAAAGACATTGCAAATTTTAGGAATATATATATTATATTTGACTTTTTTTCAAAGCAATTTTGTGAAGCAAGTCAAAGAATTGTCAAAACAGTTAATGATGTGTTCCAATAGACCTGATTTATACTCAGATAAATTTATTGATAATTTGGGCAAGAAGTCATAAATTATTAACTGCATCAAAATTGCAAATTGGTGAAAATTACATTTAACTGTTTTATCGTTCACTTTTTTTCAACATTATACAGTTGTCTCAGCTTCATTCACTGCCCACAAAATGAACTCTGTTGCTTGTTGTCATAAAACAGTAAAATAAAATGATTTATAGTAAACTTTGTTACCTTATTTTTTGAAAAAGAATTTTAAAAAAAACAGTTTCAATTCTAAAGGATTGGTCTGGAGACATTGATTAAAAACATATAATAATGATTGGGCATCTATTTTCAAACGTATATTTTGACAATTAAAATTACTGTATTTCCTCAACTTGGTCCCTTCCCTATGTTGCGCCCTAATTTTAATGAACATTCTCAGGAATAAAGGCATACATTCACCCAACCATCCAAAAATACATGTATTTATTTCATCAACACAAATTGCAATTTCAATCTCAATGGCAGGTGATTTTGTTCACAATGAACATAAGGTTTTTCATTTGTACAAATTCAAGTTCTAATCTGATTGAATGAAGATAGCAAGGAAGGTGAATTGCAGTGATTCTTCATCTAAAAATATCCTGTTTTTGATTACAACTGCTCATAATAGTTTGAATAATGGCAGTGAGTAGAATTTTTCATTTTTTTATTAATAAGTTCCCAATGGATAACAAGCCAAATGCCCTGATCAATATTTTTCCCTACAAATTTCAATTTTGATCTGAATGTTCAAAAGTGGCATTCAGCTAAATGCAAAACCCACTCACATGTTGACCAATCAATACGGCCCAGCCCCCTTCCACGCCCTAAAAGGATGTCCATTGAAAAGATAACTTTCCCCTTCTGAAGTTAAGGAAATACAGTAAAAATGATGTAAACAAAACCAGATAGTTATCCACTGTCAAAATGTGTTTAATACCAATTTGCTTCATGGGCAATTGTATGAATACGAGCAAGCATGTCTGTGGTCTTGTAAAGTGTAAAGCAGAACTTGGTTTATATCATATAATACAATGATCAAATCAAAACTTCCTTAACCTGGCCAAACCCTGGAAGTTTCTGTTAACCCTTATCTCTTTCCTGTTACAAGCTCCAAGTGGCCCACAGTTGGAGTAAGTATATATTAAAGCTCTGGTTAATAAAGTAAGATAGACAGTCAAAGACTCGTACACAGTTTGTAAATCAATAATCAGTCAGTCATGGTCTAAGTTACAATGTAGTTGTCAGCATTTTAAAGTTAGTCAATGAGAACTGTCTGTATTTAAGATCGGCACCCACGAGGGGACTATAGCCCCTGTGACTAGTACCTGCAACAAGTCACTGGGACAACTCCCATCCCATGAACCGGCCATTTTCGCTTCAAAATCTAGTGCTTTGGTCCTTGCGACTAGTCCCATGAATTTAAACCAGTTTGAAAGTTTGGGACAAATTCCTGCCGCTACTTGTTCCTCAAAACGCTTCATGTGAACAGTGTTTGTGGGACCAATCCCTTCGTGTAAACTCTTCCGGGGATAAGTTTCAGGGACTAGTTGCAGGGACCAGTCCCCTTGTGTGTGCCAACCTTTATACATGTGTCAGTGTGATTTGTAACTTAAAGGTGTTCATGCAGTAACACCAATGTTAGTAGCACAGCATGCCAGTCTTGTTTGCAAATTGTGTCCATCTTTTGTCCAGGTTTCTGCTAATCTCTCTTTCCTGGTAGGTAAGCCTTTTGATTTTGAGCTGTATAATGAGGAGTTCATCCCTTGGTTTAATTAGTGTCATAATGTTAAGTCAAAGGTAAATAATAAAGAAAAGACTTATGTGCAAATTTGTTTTGGACAAAAATAAGTCCTCCTATCTGAATCCAAGTTCAAGTTTGTGCAAATTGTAGGGTAGTTTTCTATGAACCATCATTTGCAACCAAAATTGCAAGGCTTACTGAATGGTTAAGAAAGAGGATCTTTTCCATTTTCTGCCAACTTAGGTAAATAAAATTCCACCACTTTTTCTGTGTCACTTGGCAAATCTAAATTATTTCTTAAATTTGGTGATTTTACATGTAATATCAGTATCTGAGGGGCACAAAATGTTTTAACAAGCCTAATATTTGGCCAATTTGTTTCAAATTTGGACACCAAAAAGATCTTGGAGAGATCTTCACAATGAAAGCATACCCCCCTCCTGTATCAGACTTGATTAACCCCCCCTCAAGTTTTAAACTTTTGCACTTTACAATCTTCCGATCAAGTGAATATCTGATAAAAATCTGCATACCCTGAACTGCAAATTAAGCTATTGTTTAGGGGTATATTCTCAATATATTCAAGGATTAAGGTATTTTTTAATGTTTTATTTTCATACTTTGCAGACTCCTCAATTCAATTTGTGACAACTTGTATGTCTGCTGTGGTGATTTAGGACAGACATTGTACCTCAAACAATACCTTTCAACTAGCATATTACTCAAGTGGTCTTTGATCTTCTGTTATCATTTTAGAAAAGTGTTTTCCTCCAGAACTTAAAAGGTTAACTATCAGAGGCAATCCCAGGGGTAATCCCAGAGATAATCCCAGGAGTAATCCCAAGGGTAAATATTACACCTCAGGAGGTGTAATATGAGTCAGGTTAAGTATCTGAGGTATTTGAGTCAGGTTAAGTCTTGGATTTGATCATTGCATAAGAACAAGTGTTTACCTGGTACTGGACTGCAATAAAATCATTATAATAATTAAAATAAACATAATCCCCTTCTTGTCTTGACTTGATTTGTCTTCACCTGTTAAAAAGAAGGAATAGAAAGATTTAGCCAAAAAGAAAAATCAATCTCTTTTCCTCAAGTATGATTTCCAGTTGAAAACACTTAATTTCAAATCTTGTTTAACCCATTGACTCCAGGAGCTTTTTGCTAAAAATGAATTTTTTGGACATTTTGGAGATTTTCACCCTGAAAATGGGCTAAATTAGCTCATATGCCTTTCTTTTCACTAGGCACCATGTTTTACTACATTTTTGCTCTGGCACACGCAGAAAATAAATGTTTGAGATTTTTGGATAAGAAAGTGACCTACTTCTTCCTCTTTTTGATTTTTTTGTGCCTTTCCTTTTTCCCCTTTTTTTTATCTTTTTGCTGCAGAGATTGACCTTCTACTGGGCTTTTGTCCAGTTCAAAAACCTCCGAAAAAGCTTCATCAAGAGGGGCAAATTTTACAATGGAGCAGCCATGTGTAGTTGAAGGCAATTTTGCTCGGAGTTTTTCACTCAAATTTCTGAGTATTTTCGTGGATATTTCAGGCTCCACTGAGCTGATCACTCTGATCTGATAAAATCATGGGAAAGATTATTTTCTGCTGCAGAAACTGAGTACAGATGATGCCAATTTTAGTCAAAGGTGATGATGTCAGAAGTTAAACAAAGGTCATTATGCTTGTCACAGCTGGCACAGGAGTCAATGGGTTAAGTAAAGATTTTATCTTGCCCTAATGCCAACAAAACTTACACTGTACGACAGGATAGTATGATATTACAGTGTATGCTCTTATAAAGTTTATTTGAAAAGTTCAATTTTCCAACATTTGCAGATGTAGCCGAAATCTTCCATATATGTCACATGTGCTGTGGCAAACCCAGACCTTGAGCTAGGGGTAGATGGGGTGGAGACCAGTTTTGTTGGCCATGACAACTTTCTTGTCCTAATGGCTTTTCTTCCTACTGCGGTTTTCTCTCTTTTACCCAAAATAAGAGGAGCCCAAGTCGTCTCAGCTCGGATTTGTCTCACGAGATGGTGCTTAACATAGGGTTAACCTCGCCACACCTTTCCCCTTTGGACAGGATTATCCAAGAAAAATTACTATGACTGTTGCCATGACCAATTCATTTAGAGATTGTACCGAAATCTAGTGGATGATGGGTGACCCTTGAATGACAGCATCAATCTTCTGTCAACAGGCTTCTCAAACTCCCCACCGATTTCTTCTCCAACACCTACTAGTTGTACAAAATTAAAAGTATAATATATAATTTAGTTATCATGTTGCTACAATCCTTTATTTTCTGTTTCTTTTTGCATGTGTGAACAACAGTATAACTACAATTAATTCATTTATATCGCTTGCCCCTAGCAGCTACCTCCCCAATTCCAAACAACCCCCCCCCCCTCCCCCGCTTCCACCCCTCTTGCCAACCAGGCCACTTCCACTTGACTGTTTTCGAACAAGACAGAATCACTCAAAATGGAACAAGACTCATATTACCACTCTCTAAATGACTTTAACTTAAAGCTCAGTTCATGCTTACACTGATGTCCCTAACACGTTAAGCTTACAGTACCTTGTATTTCACACGCTAGTGTTCACAGCTCTCCAGTTGCCCGTGAAGAATGCATTTCCATACTTCATCTTTCTACCAAAATACAAAATTACTGTATTAATATAAAACCACACTTACGGACTAAAATTGTGTGCACAACAAGGAGACAGGCCAAATTACATAGCAACTGAAAACATACATGTACCTCGTCTAATCTCGACAACATGGCGGAACAGTGTTCCCGCAAATAATGATGGGTAGTATAATGCTACTCCAGCGTTATCCACGCGTGTTCGTGACACGAGTGACAAAACTTCTCAAACTTCTCGAGAGCCCGAGAGAATGCCCTAAAATTCCTGGCTTAAGGTAATTCCCTTGAAATTGTTCTACTATCAAACTTTTTTTCCTCTTCAAATATGCTCTTCATTAGACTGTTCTTAGCAAATACCTGAAAAAAAAATCGGGGGTCACCGTGCTCGTTTAAGAGAAAAGAAGAATTTATTGCGTTATCGAGCTTAGTTTGAGGGAAATCTCTTACGTTTTGCACGTGCACGCGCTCATGTGCACGCGCTGATGACGCGAAAATCGTGCGCAGTAGGGATGCGCAATGCAATACTAAGGGAATTACCTTAAGTATGAAATATGGGTTATCGACCAGGCGTGAGACTAGGATGGCTGAAGATCGACCGAGTTCTTTTTTTGCGTGTTTATAGACCGAGATGGAGTCGAGGCCCATAATCTCGCAAAAAAAGAACGAGACATGGCGGGTAATCCCGAGCGGGCGCGTAAGAGAGCTCCATCTTGCCCGCTCAAGGAGCTAGCCATGTAATAAATGATGTTCTTCAAAGAAAGTACCATGAAATCTCCACACCACAGGGAAAAAAGGAGCCTTATTCTGTTCGAGTTCTTTTTTGCGGAGGGGTATAGTAGAAGAGTAGGATAGGGGTTATGTAGTCCAGTCCCTGAAACTCTCCTTTCTTCCCGCCCCATATAGGGGCTGAACCCGGGCGGGCGAAAGAAGAGTCCAGGATAACTTGCATGCGCATGCTCAGAACGAACCAATCAAAGATGATCAAAAATTACTAGGTCATAACACGTCGCTCGCGTCAATGTGTCGCGCAATGCCTTTTTCAGCTCGCGCTCTGAAAGAAAACATTTTCTTTGACGTTGCTATTGTCGTAAAAAACATAAAAACGCAAAAATCGAGATGTGGTTTATCGTGGTTTGTCATTACTCTTTTCTCAAACACTTTTTTTCGTATTGTTTCTGAATGTTAAGCGATTTTGCAAAAGTTTTTGAAAGGAAATTCTGACGCGTACAAGTAGGTCATTTGCATAATGCAGCGCGTGCACTTTCGAGTCCGAGTCGGTGTTTTCAATTGTCAACAAATCTTGGCAAAGATTTCTTTCGTTACCTTTGATATTGTGATAAAAAACAAATCGAATGTGGTTTAGCGTGGCACAGGTGAAATTCCACTGATTTGGGATTAATTGCCATGTTTTTAATCAATCTGAATGCAGAAATTGTTGCTTGTATAAATAATTATCATTCAGAAAATCGCGCCACAAGCCAGATCTGGAAAATACTTCCAAATATGGTTTTTCCCCCGATTTGGGGGGAAAAATGGCGGCGTTCTGAGCATGCGCATGCAAGTTATCCTGGACTCTTCTTTCGCCCGCTCGGGTTCAGCCCCTATATAGGGCGGGAAGAAAGGAGAGTTCCGGGACTGGACTAGGGGTTATGAGGAAGGCTAAACTGTGAAATACGGTGAATCCCCCTCAGAGGAGAAAAGGAGACTACTCCCGTTCCTTATGGGCTGATGAATTGATCGTATTTAAATAAAGATTGTCTTATCTCATCTTATCGTATCAGATTCTTTTCAGCGCAGGGGTATACTATAAGAGGGAAGGAGGCTTTGAAGAAGGCCATGCTGCGAAATACGGTGAATCCCCTGAGGATAAAAGGAGACTACTCCCGTTCAAGTTTTTTTTAGCGTAGGGGTATGGTATAGTATAAGAGAGGAAGGAGGCTATGAGGAAGGCCATACCGTGATATACAGTGAATACCCCTTAGGGAGAAAAGGAGCCTTCTTCCGTTCAAGTTCTTTTTAGCGTAGGGGTATGTATAGTATAAGAGGGAAGGAGGGCTATGAGGGAGGCCATACCGTAATATACATTGAATACCCCTCAGGGAGAAAAGGAGCCTATTTCCGTTCGAGTTCTTTTTAGCGTGGGGGTATGTATAATATAAGAAAGAAGGAGGCTATGAGGGAGGCCATATCGTAATATACAGTGAGTATCCCTTAGGGAGAAAAGGAGCCCTGCTTCCGTTCGAGTTCTTTTTTAGCGGAGGGGTATAGAAGAAGAGGGTAGTTGCTTGCATCATATCTCAGACCGGCTTTCATCATATAATAATTCGTCTGACGCAACAATTGTCCTTACTTCTTGTAAAGTAAAATGAAGTAAAGTAAATTAAGCTAAATAAAGTGACTGATTATTAAACTTTTGTCTTTATTCACTACCCTATGGGGTGGGGGCAACCGAAAAACTGACTTTAAGATTCAAATACCAAAGATATTTCACTTTCAGTCCGTCTGCGAATCAGCGACCGTTAGCTTGTTCCGCCCCCCGCGTGTTACCAGGGTTTTTATAATAGGTTCTAATTGGCTCTTGCATATGGCTGTTCTTTCGTGCACCGTGATTGGACGAGTGGATCTCGTGGAACTATGGTTACGCTCTCGATGATAGCCTGCGAAAACAGCCGTCCTTCTTCGCTCCCGGCCCGAATGGCGTTTCGCGTGAAGGACGTCTGCGATTCACCGCCGAAAATTCCATACTGATGACGAAAATCTGTCCCGATCTGGTCATGAGCGCTGATTGGCTCGATCGGTAATAATGCATAATTAAGTCCGTAAATATGCGGGACAGTGAAAATACTCACCAAAACAGTGGTAAATTGGGGTTGACAAGCCTACAAGGACTTCGACGGTTCGTGACATTTCTACATTTGCCGTTCTCTGTTCGGTTATTCGAACTTTTGTCGCTTCACTCGTGTTTATGAAGGGCACTTCATGCTGTGTTATAAGGAGGAATTTTAAGAAGAGTTGAGCCGTTAGACCGTGCCATGGCAAAGTTTTAGAGGTCATAAGTCTACATGATTTCCGTTGTTATCTGCGTGTTACTTCGTGGATTTTGACACCTCCGTAAACAGTGATTAGAACTGTTTGAGAGTACAGAACTGAGAGTACCTTTTCTTCAGAGACGCTGTAGCTTTACTTTGAGAAAGCTATACACCAGCTTGTCTAGTGAAATTCTAATTTTTCTTTCAGCTATCTGATCGAGCTTATGTTTTTCAAGCTTGATGTAACGACATGATTCAAAATGCAACTGTTGACAAGCAAATCTGTTGAATGTGTCTTTGTTCGGCTTAGACCATGGTTTCGATCCTCCATGTGGATCTGATTAGTTACCGGTATTTCTAAAATACTCTGTACGTCTGAAGTTGCTAGCGTAACTCGTACATTTGTGAGAATGTAAGACATTTGCGGCTTGGCACAAACTGCTTTCGTGACTGCAATTGATAATTTATTCAAAATTATAAAGTTCCCGCTTACGTCATCAGTATGGAATTTTCGGCGGTGAATCGCAGACGTCCTTCACGCGAAACGCCACTCGGGCCGGGAGCGAAGAAGGACGGCTGTTTTCGCAGGCTATCTCGATGAATACTTGATACACAGAACAAACACGGCGGCGACACGGAATTAGAGGCATAATTAAATGCCAAAGTACCATTACAAACTGAAGTATATGTTGTAGTTCAATTTTTACCTTTGGTACAATTTTTTCTGAACCAGTACAAAATTTTTGAACCAGTACAAAATTTTTTAAACCAGTACAAAATGTTTGAACCAGTACAAAATTTTTGAACCAGTTCAAAATTTTTTGAACTGGTTCAATTTTATTTTTTTTGCGTCAAAAACACACACAAAAAAATATTTATGGCACCTTCGATCTTCTCTTTATCTTCCCTCTTCTCTTCATCTCCACTCTACTTTCCTCACTTACTATTCCCTCCCTGCTCTCCCAACATCCAAGCCCCTATTCTTTTTATCTCAATGCTCATGCTCATCAAAGAATAGTGATACACGGTCCTGGTAAAATGTCAATTTGTGTGTAATCGAGACCTTTGGGTATTGATTTTAATTCCTTTTGACGGAGCTCCGAGTGGGGCGAAGCGTTATAGAGCTGGACAAAGACTCCTTTCTATCAGCAGCTTTCAAAAAGGTTCAGAAATTCCAAATAGGACTGAACATAGCACGATTTTTTAAAGAAATCGATTCAAAAAGACTGGAAGGATCGTGCTTGTATGAGCGTTTCTTTGTTTACATTTTTCACCGTGAGCGGACCTTTACTCATTGTTTACTCGTTGGTTTTCTTTCTCGATCTTCTGACACTCTATCATGTTCTCTTCGCTCAGGCATACTATGAGAGAATCACTCCGATACCATATTTTTTATTTAGCTATCAGGGTAGTTTTCATTTTGTAAATATGACAACGACTCGTGTATAAAATCAGTAAAAGTTCCGCCATAACATTGCACATCAGAATATGTTACGTACTGAAAAGAATATTCAAGCACCCCGGGTCAGGAACAGACTTTCCATGGACTTGTAACAGTTTAACCCGTAAATTATTTTCTCTCATTGTTCGTTTTAGTATTTATAGAACTTATTTTTACACATTCTTGACTTGATAATGACGTTATGTTAACGTCGAAACGTCGTCGTCTTTAGCTTTTTATAGCTTTTTATCGTTTTTAACTTTTTTAAATTTTACAATGTTAACAAGCAACGTTTTGTCGCAAGTTTTTATCGTCACTTGTAACAGTCGCTGTTAATTTGAAGCCAACTTTAAATAAAGCCATCGAAACAGGTAAGTTTTTGATGACCTTTTATCAGGTTACTTCTGGCTTGCAAGTCTTTTTTGAATTAGAAGAAAACTTCCAAGGACAGGTTCACAGAGCTTTTAACAAGGCAGTCGGCTGTAAGTAAGAGGGGGAATTGTACTGTTCAACTTTTAGGCGAAAGTTGGTCCTCCTTTTTCCAATTTGTTTCTTTGAAATTTCTCAATTTTTTGTTTCACAGTTTGCTTTTGTGTAACGTGGGGTACTTGTTGTCTCTATATTTTGGCGTTCGGGTGTGTTACTTGCACAATGTAGGTAATAAGTATGGGTTATTGATCGTGAAATCAAGATGGCTGGATATTGGCCAACATCTATTTAGTGTGTTTAGTGAATCTGTAGACTGAGACGCAGTCAAATCAACAATCAATATCTTGTTGTCGCCCCTTTGTTTGATTTATATCACAACAATCCATGAACATTGAGGACAGTGGAGGACCACAGAGAAAGGAGAAACCAATGGCACTTGTGGCAAAAAATAAACTTTTACAGTAACTACAAGGCACGGCATGTTGGAGCAAACTAGAAACCTCAGTTTTTTATGAGTCAGTTTTTTGTCTAAATTCATCTAAAATAGAACATATAAGATTGTTTTTTTCTTACATTGATGTCTTAGGAAATGATGATGGTTCAACCAAAGACGCTTCTAAAGAAATTTCGACTGTGGCTACTGAGGAAACTTTGACTGAATCTGCTAAGGAAACCTACAGCCAGATTGTTGTCAATAGTGAGACCCAGACATCAAAGGAAGCGCAGATCCAACCTGCTGAGGAAATCCACGATCAGATTGTTGATGAAGGTAAGACCCTGATCTTAGGGAATGCCCACATTCCATCTTCTAACGAAACTCAGACTTTGACTGTGGAGGAGACGGAGATCAAAGCTATTGCAGAGACTCCGACTCTATCGACTGAAGAAACTAAGACGAAGGCTGTGGATGCCACGAAAACCCAGATTTCATCCGCTAAACAAACCCAGACTCAGACTTGTGCTAAAGGTACAAACCTGGATGGAGATGAAAGCCAGATTCAATCTATCGACTTAGCCCAGACTGCACAGTATATGAAGAACTGGCTTACAGAGAATAGTGAAGTAAGATTGCCTGAAGAAAACCAGAGTCCAAATGCGGAAGAAAGTGAACCTCAGATGTTAGAAGGTAAAGATGGTTATTTGATAAAGACAAATTATCAATCCTTATCGTTATCATCATCGGCATGAAATCGATCTTTTTTCTTCATAAGTTGTATAAGTAGCCGAAGGTAATTTAAACTGCCCCGTGCCATCTAAAATGATGTTTGCTGCCCAAAACGAACTAAGCCAGATGATGCAACTTGCATAAATAACTCGAACAGAGAGCTTAGAAAATCGAGTGCAAATGTAATCCATACTCCCGACTCCTCTTCTAAGCAATCGAAGGTTCAGAGTCCTTATCATTTGGACATTCAATACATCCATAAATTCCTTTTAAATGAATATACAAAGAGAAGAAAGATAAACAAAAATTCCTCTGTATAACTCCCTGCTTCATTATACCTAGCGAGTATGGTCACGGTGTGACCAGTAGAATAGTATTTAAAGATTTAACACAACTTTTACATTGTTGTTTTCTTTAATTCTTTCTGCTTCTTTGGTTAGGCAATCGGTAGCACCGTTACTGGTACTGGAAAGCTGAAAACCCTGTTCGCTTCGAGCTCGCACATTTCTCACAAGTTGTAAAGTAGCGTTTGTATCTTGCGATTCCTAAATCACAGAAAGAACAGGAACAGTTTCAAACTTGAACTGAACTACAAAGATAAACGTCAGAAATCAAACTATAGACAGATTTGATTTATTCGCATTATAAACTTACCCTGTTCTTACACGGCTTGTCTTTACTGCCACATGGTCTCCACAGTGCACTTTGCGGCCTTTACAAAGGCAACCACGATTACTCGTACTTTTCCGCCCGGTGCTGCAAGACCTTTCGCATTTATAGCCTTCATATTGACTTTCCTTAACGGAAAAACATTCGACTTTGCGGGTTCTGATTTAAAAATTACTTATGTAGCCCAAGTTTAATATTTAGTTACCATCGAATCCATACCTGTAATGGCGGGGAATTACTGACTTGACCTATGGGGTGCTATGACGCGTATTTCATCACGAAATACGTCATAATGACGTCATAATGACGTATTTCAATATTCTGCCATACAGGCTTCCTACTCGGTTTAATAACAGCTAAGTATTAATGATACCAAGTGTATTTTCGCTGGGTTAATGCAGAATATTATCTGTTGACTTCAACATTATATAGTCACCTAAACTACTTTTATAAAACTAGTAGATACAATAAATGCAGCTGGAAATCATTGGAAAACATGGTTGAAACAGTAATTCCAAGTTGTGAATAGAAATCCAGTAAGCAACAGAGAACCGTAAGAGAATTAAGTACTGTAGCCAACACTGATTTTTGTTGATTTCGAACATACCTTTAGACCAGCGCACTGACAGTGCATTAGCAAAGGCAACAACCCTTAAAATAATACTAAGATGTCTCTAACAATTCATTTAATGAAGCGATGTACTTCTTGCCAGTCTTAGAGTTTGAATTCTTGACAGCCTGTCTCCGGGCTCTCTCTCGGAAAAATAGTCGGGTATTACGCTGCGAAGCAAGTTAAATGCTTCCCTCAGACGTCTCTGCCTTTTGCGCTCTCTTTCTCGATTCCTTTCTTTTCGGTTAGGCAATGGCATTCCCGACGATCGGTGACCTTTGAAGTACATTTTGCTCATAGTTAAGTCGGTATCTTGTTGAAATTTTCCCACACTTTCTCTCTTTAGAGTATTGCCCAATGAAGCAGGACAGTCGGAACTGGCCGAGCAATTTTCCAGCACCACTTGATTGTAGCGTATTTGTTCCGTGGGCGTGTTAACTTGTACTGATGGTTTGTCTGGAAAGTACGTTTGGTTGAACTGCATCTCCACACTTTTTCTGTTTAGCAGTGTGTCCCAATAGGCAGTACAGTCGGGGATGGCCGAGCAACTTTGCAGCACCACATGACTGTTCTGTATGTGCTCCATAGGCGTATTTACTCGTGCTAATGCTTTGTCGGAGACATACATTTGGTTGAACTGCATCTGCTCACCTTCACTCTGTAGCAGTGTTTCCCAAGCGGCAGGCCAGTCGGGGAAAAGCGAGCAATTTTGTAGCAGCACTTGACTGTAGTATATTTGTTCCATGTGTTTATTTACTTCTACTGATGCTTCTTCGTGAACATACGTTTGGTTGAACTGCATCTGCAGGGAATTGAGAATGGAAGTTGATTATTCAACAGTGCCCTAGAGAGCCAAATACAATATATAAGTGACGAGGATGATTGCTGCTTAAGGTAATTCCCTTGAAATTGTTCTACTATCAAACTTTTTTGGAAACTTGGCGCAATGAACATTCATGATATGAACATAATAAAAATGCAATAAAAAAATGGGGTCACCGTGCTTGTTTACGCGTCAGCAGGCTCTTAAAATGGGGTACTTTTACTGGTTGCGCGTTGAAAGTTAGAATCACCTTATACAGAATTAAATCGTGGTTACTTGAAAGACACAAAATTTTGTCTTGAAAGTAAAGCTTCATTTATTGACGTAAGCAGTATTGCTTCATTTAAACCGTTTTTGATTGACTGGTTGCGGGGATATTGCACTTTTTCGGACAGTTCCGTGGCCAACTTGAAGTTCTCGCCTTGGCCAAAATACACTCAGTTGGGAACTATTTTCCAAAGAAAAATCATGTTCTACTATCAAACTTTTTTTCCTCTTCAAACATATTCTTCATTAGACTATTCTTAGAAAATACCTGAAATAAAAATCGGGGGTCACCGTGCTCGTTTAAGAGAAAAGGAGAAATTATTCCGTTATCGAGCTTAGTTTGATGGAAATCTCTTACGTTTTGCACGTGCACGGGCTCATGCGCGCGCGCTGATGACGCGAAAATCGTGCGCAGTAGGGATGCGCAATGCAATACTAAGGAATTACCTTAAGGACGGTGCCTACTTTTGTTAGTGCGCACACGTTCTGCGCATCACGCAAGCCATGGTTTAAGCGCGCGCGCGCTGGGGTTGACATTGACGCAATCAACTACGCCACCAAGCACACGACTAAAATTAAAGCAAAATTTTCCGACGGTGAACAAATCAATTTTAATGAACCTGTACTTAAACCAGGGAGACCAGAATAGCAGCATATCGCTAGGCACTAACTGTTAACGTCTTCCAGCTGAAAATCTAGCTGTTATCTTTCGAAAATTACACTGAAATCCAACTGCAAACATGTACCTGCAGATGGCGTAGTGCGCGCGCAGACACGCAAATGTCTTACTTACTGGGGAGGTGACAGGAAAAAATGTAACGGGCACCGTAAAAGCTTTCAAAAAAGATCAATAACTTTAAAAAACGCGTGGTTACCCCTACATTTTTTGTTGCGAAATAGAAGCGGCAAGCCTATTCAACATGTGATTAGTTTCTGGTTGTGAGCAAAAGGTATTTAAACTGTATTTTAACTGAACCAGATGAAGGCTGTCAGAGACGTTAAAAGCGATTTTGCAACGATTTTGTCAATAAAAACGTAACAAAAATGATTTTAATGTTACCATTTGCCATTTAGTTTAACGATCTTTTTAAATGTGTTTGCCTTTCGGTATGTAAAGGCGAATTCTAAGGAAATCAGAGAAGAAATATCGTTTCCCGCTTTTTTCAGAAAAATGCTGATGTCAGCATTTTTGTTGAGATTCAAGTCTAATTATCTCGAAAAAATGCGTGGCTACCCCTATTTTTCTTTGTGGATTCCAATAGCCCTTGCAAATATCTACTTTTTCCGCGTGGTCCTAACTTGGCGCAAAAACCTTTGTATTTAGTATGCACCGTCCTT